>VWZY01005562.1:834-23356 GCA_013399075.1 Chloroceryle aenea | reverse complement strand
CCCAAAGGGGAAGAGAAAGGGAATAAAGGAGAGAGACTGAGCCATTAGAGAAGACAGAATAGCTTTAGTGAAAGTAATATTAATGCAGTTAAGTCAATTAATGCACCATCACCACAGATGCTGTGGAGTAGGCACTGGACTCAGTGGCAGGCAGGAACCAGATTCAGGAGCTGGATTCTGGAACTGGAATCAGGAACGCATGGATTGGGATCGAAAGCAGAACGGACAGAGTCCTTCTTGGATGCCAGCCACTGAAGAAGAGAACTTGACCCTCCTGATCCCTCAGCTTTGTACTGAGTATGCCGTATATGGGCTGGAATACCTTGTGGATCAGTTTGGGGTCACCTGCCCTGTCCAATCCTCCTTGCAAGTGCGGCCTTTTACTTTCTGCACCCCCCAACATGGAGCACAAGATCCAGCAGTGGCCTCGGTCTGCACACCAACCCTTGGTACCAACTCTAAGTGTCGAGCATTATCACTGCCAGCAGCAGACACTGCCTGTGAAAAGATGCTGTTCACCTCAAAGTGTGGTTTGTTAGAAGAGAGTGTACTGAAAAGTAAAACCCCTGAACAGAATTAGTTCTAACTCAAACCAGGACGCCTGTTAAACTATCTTTATCTCAAGCCAGGAGTTTTCTCACTTTTACCCTTCTGATTCTCTCCCCCATCCCACTGGGGTGAGCGAGTGGCGAGAGGGACTGAGCTGCCCACTAATTAACAACTTAATTGGAATGGAGAGACCTTAAAGATCCCTATTCTCCTTGCTGTTGTCTTTGAACTTCTCATTGATTGTACTTGCATGAACATTTGGTCAAGAGCAGAGCAACTTTTTGCTTTTGTTTGTCTGTTTTTTTCTGCATATACCTAATTTATTAAAGAATACTGCTTTCTTAAATGGAAAACCCAAACCAAACCCCAAAATACAGCCAAATGCCAGGGCTCTGAAAGCACATCCTGCTGCATTTATCAAAGAAAAAAATGTGGGTTCAATGATTGTAACTAAATAAAGCTATCATCAAGTTGAGCCAAAGGCACAAGTTCTGAAAGATGTCATCATCCTTCATTGTTCCACAGGTCTGGTAATCATTCTAAGCTTAAGCTGCACAATCTTAAAAGGGGAGAAAACCACCCACAAGCAAACCCTGACTAGCTAGAGCAAAATATTTCATTATCTGCAAGTGTATATAAATTGTGACTGATAAAATTCAGTAAACAGTTTCTAATTAAAGGTGTGTCAGACTGTACACTGCACCAGGTTGTTACTATGCCCAAGGGACATCACCAAGGTGAGGAGATGGCATGCTGACTTTGCATGACAACTGCATGTCCCCAGGTACCTCTGCTTGGTCAGTTGGTTGGTCACACACAGAAGCTAGCAATATACAGAGTCTTGCAACTCCTGAAGGGTCCAAAAGTATCACTATTCAAGTCGGAGAAACTGTTCACACTCTTCCAGCAAATCTGCAGGTTTAAAATACTTCCCCACCAAATGCATATTCATGAGTCTCTCTTCCCTTCATTGCACCCACTCTCCAGCCCAGCAATTTCAAAAGCCTTCTTCCTGTACTCTTTAAAAACAAGCAAGCAAGCAAAATAACAGAAGGAAACAAAAACTTGTTTCAGCACTGCAGTTCTCCTCCCCCAAAGCAGATGATCCTTGTCTCCATGTTATTTCCATTTGTGCAATAAAATTTCTTGCCAATGAGATAGGCTCTGGTTCTACCTTTATCTCAGAAGTATTCCTTCCCCTTACACCATAGCCCAGCTGCAGCAGAAAAGGGGGCATGTAGAAGCTAATCCTTAGGTGGTGACACCCAGGTGCAGACACTGCAGAGCCTCATGCAGGATTTGGAACACACCTACCACCTCCCGCCCTACCCTTGCCCCTTTTCAGGAGCATGCACAAGCCAACAGACAGTCCAGCTCACACCCTATGACAAAGGCACCAAATGATAAACACAAAATAATTATTTCATGGAGGAAAAAAAAAATTAAAATGCTTTTGTTAAGGGGAAGGAACTGGAGGACATCCACTTCTGCTATTAGGTCCTTAAGTATGGCAGACGTTCTCTCGTGGAGCTCTGATAAAGCACTGAGGCACTTTCAGAAGGATTCTGGATTGGCCCGTTCAGATTTGGGTTGGTTTTCCTGGCTTACCCCATTGGAACAGCCTGAACTACAGGCATTAGAGAGGATTGCCAGAGGTATCCTCCAATCACTTACATTTAGGTTAACACCATTTTTCTCAACCCAAAGTTCAAGCACACAGTTATCTTCGGCTTTAGGACCAGGGCCACTCTGAGCTTACACTTCACCCTGTAGTTAGGACCCCACAGAGCATAAGTCTAAAACTTCTCACTGCCATAGCTCAAGATGGGGTTCAGTGTGTGGGGGCAGGGAAGTCACAAAAGACTTCAGAAGAGGCCTTGAGGTAACAGCCATGGTTCAAGTCACCCTCAACAAGCACAAATCACCAGTAGCTGTAACTGCTCCCCCCAGCTCAGCTCTACTGAAAGGGATGTGTGAGAGCAAATCTGTCAACACTGGACTGACAGCCTCCCCCCTTGCTAACAACAGTCAACCAAAACTTCAGAAGATCTGGAATTTATGCAGTAATGCTTTAGCAGCAACACAAGAAATTATCTTCTTGCAGAAGTGTCACATCAGCATTGTGAAGACTCAAAGTATGCACTTCTTGGTGTGTTTTTAGTTACACTAGGAGCTCCTTACTCCTCAGCTTCTATTTCCTCCCACAGCACAGCAAGGTGATAACATCTGAGGGCTGAAGTTGATCAGCCCAATTCAAGTTGTTAGAGGGCAACCTACACACTTTCTTCCCCAACTGGATGACTTTTTGAAAGAGAAAGGCCAAGATTTCCCAACCAGAACTACTAGTATGTGAGAACATGCCTGCATATCCAGTAAGTAATCTGCAAGGCAGAGAGGATGCAAGGGCAGGGAGTAGAGGAGACAGGACTATGAATTTATGGACGCACTTACAGAAGTTCAATGATAGCAACAAGAAAATCTCTCACAAAAACAACTTAAAATTACTTTATTTTTAAAGTATATTAGCACAATATTTACAAAATTGCTTCATGTTTCTTTCATAAATAAAAGCATTTTTGGGGTGAAGACTATAGAACTATCATATTTAAAATGTCTCTCTATTTATATATACACAGATACATACACGCACAAACGGAAGCATACAGTTATGAACAACTTTGGTTTTAAATTACTGGTGGAAAAGGGATGGGCACATTGATGACTTTTTGAACTCTCTTTTAACATTTTTACCCATAAAAAAATCCAGAGCAGAGCCCTGGACACAACAACAGGATGGTGGGTTTCTCCTTTTCTGGGACAACTGATCCTGCAGCTTGTACATGACCACCAGGCTCCTAGTTAACAGCTCAGCCTCATCCCACAGTAACAGACACAGGTTCTACCACAGTCTGCTTTACAGAGGTTAACATAAAGCTATTATACATGGGTTGATAAGGCAGAATACCTCAACAGAATTCCAGTTGGCTTGGTGTTTGGTGGTTTTTTTTAATCCTTCAACTGCTCAACTTTCAACTTGCCAGAGGGAATCGCCAGTTATAGACAGGGAGCTCTGCGTGGTACCTGAGTCAGGTAAATTCTTACACTTAACTGTTAATGAGGAGCAGTCATCTCCCATCTTTAGGTAGAGATTGCTGTGATTATGGAAAAACCTGTATCAAAAGATTCGTATAGAGAAGATCAAATCTTACTTGAATACTCCACCTGGCAAATTTTAAGGTAAGTGTAAACCACATGTGCTTCTTAAATGTTTTATCATCCAAATAACCCCCATCACTGGGGCCACTTCCACTGACTCTACTGAGGAGTGGACCATGGGTAGGTTGCTTTAAGTGGTTCAATCCTGCTCCTCCAGCAAGAAGACTGTTTAGGAGAGTAAGTATTGTAAAATCAGACACCTCAGTTTTATTTATTGAGCTCCTGATGCAACGTGTCTGCATCGAGACTTGGAGATCAACATGCAGAGACATCAATCTCTGCAACGTGCACATACAACGTGGATATTAACCCAGTGGTTTAGAACATTCAACTCTAAGATGTGTCAAATTACTCAGAATCTTTAAAAACATTACTGCTTAGCAACAGCTTTCCAAACAAAGTTTTAAATTGTTAGGAGAAAACCATGTGTGCCTTTGAAATATATTACCTCAGAATGAATAGGAGACAGTGTCAAGATTTCCACAAAGTACACAAAGTCCAAGAGAAGCCAATGATACTGGAATGACTCTCGGAACAGTTGTAAAACATGGTAAAATCTCATGGAATGTGCAGGTCCTAGAAAACTGATTTTTAACTGTACCGCTTTAGATATATACAGAAACTGAGCCTCCTCACTTCTCATCAAGTCCTCCTACTTAGTTTCTATTTTATGTATTTGTGACGGAATGGCAGCACCACAAGCTTGGGTCAAAAATTAAACAGCTCTTTTTTCCATTCAAGAAAAGATTTTAAAGTTCTGTCAAAAATACACCAAATAGGACAACTCCTATTTTTATGAAGCATCCATGACTTTTACAAATTCACTGAGTTAAGAAAGCCTGAAATTGCTTCCAGTACCACACACTGCACAACATGAACACACACGAGAATGACATTCAGCATGAAAATTACTAGCTGCTGTGCTCCATAATTCCAGTGCTGAATTAAGCTCCAAGAGCTGAGCAGTTTCTCATCAAACAATATGGAGCGTGCACAGAGAACTGTTTCACTGGACTAAAATATCACCCACCAGAGCACCCATAACTACTGTCCATAGAGAGGAATACTCTTGTTTTGTGGAATTAGGAGAACTCCGTTCAGAACTTAAGGAGACCTGGGAGTAAACTTTCTACTTACACAATTTTGTGTATAAGTGTTTTATTTCTTTTTTTTTGTAGAACTTTTGCTGAATGTCAGAGAAGATGTATTTGTACAATCTCTACGCCCTGCTTGTATCATAGACATATGACCATACCTTACCCATGCACACAAAGAAAGAAAACAATAGTCTAAATGGTATTGCAACCTTTGGGCTGAGCAGGCCCATTACCAAAGCAGTGACTAATGATAGTTTTTGAAAATAATACCACTAAGGATTACTGCCGGGAGACCCTGTAGTGGGCAAAGAGTGCTTTTTATATTCTCCCCCTCAACCACCCCCTATCTACCGTAACAAAAGAAAAGAAAGATCACATGTGGGCAAACACACATGTTCTTCGCTACAGCTGCTGTGACTATAAAATTACATCATTTATATCAAAAGCACTTTTGCCACACATGCAAAACAACTAGTTTCCTGAATTTCTTCTCGTTGAGTAGTGCATCTTCAAGGCCACGGTGTACCAACAACGGTGTACTTTTCACACATCACATTGCTCTGCAGTTCTGTGAATTTAAGAAAAAAAAAAGATTGTTCAGGAAGAGCAGCAACATTTTGTGCTTAGAAAAACTAGCTGCTTAAAGCAAACAGCCTTCTTTTTTTTACATTTCAAACTCTGAAAGCAAGCTCAGTGCTCAAATAATGAGAGTGGTACTTCACAGCAAGTGATGTTTCAGCCTCTCTGCAACAGAGAAGTGGACACTGTTGGAGCTCTGATAGGAATAAGCTGTAGTGGCCCCCAGACTTAGTTGTCTGACCCATCCCATCCTTACTCCTAATGCTGGTTTACTTTCACATGCTATTTTGTCAGCTAGTGTGCTTCAGCATCTGACTCATCCCCATGTGTGCATGAACTTTCGAGGGAAGGTTAAGAGAGAAAACAGAGCTAAGGTTCCTGCCTCCAGCTTGCAAGTCACAGCCCTTGCCTTCAACCTGAAAAAGCTTATTATTTTTTAGAAGGCATCTTTCAGGGAAGAACAAGCAATAGCCACTTGTGAAGCAGGACCTATCTTTCAATCCTCTATTTCAGATTATACTAATGGGTATACCTTTTTATCAGCTCATTTACGAGACACCAGCACAGCTCTCCTTCATACTATAGAAATGCTTGAACTCCTGCTGGCTTAGGAAATAATCCTATGGTGTATCTGGATAAATCACGTAGTACTCTACTCGTAAGAAACAGAAATGTAGCAGTACCTGCTATTTGTAAGGATGCCTGGTTTTAAAATCAACTGATGTACCTTTTTCCAGTTAGGCCTAACTAGTACCTCATTTATTGTCATACTGTCATCAATTCATGCCTTCTAGAATTGGCATGATTTAAACATACTTCCAGTAAATTAACAGATTTGGAGTGACATCACTCTTTATCCTGACTAGCAAAATGTTCTAATCTGATGCAGGAGTACTAGGCTAAGGGTCTAGTGATACCTCATGACAAGCTTGCTCAGTCTCCACGAAGAAACTCTATGCAGACCAACAGCACCAACAAGTGCTCTTTATCCTACTCCCCTGAAAAGGAAGTACAGCTTCTGAATAGAAAAGCATCAATAAAAGACTGGTTTCATTTTTGAACCTGAGCACCTAATGTAGAATTTAGGCTCTTTAATGAGAGCAATCTGGCCAGGCAAATTCTGCTACTCCTCTGATGGATATGAGCTGCAGTAAGAATCTTTATAAACTTGGCTACCCACTTCAGGTAGCAGTTAGGGAATTCTGGGCTGAGTTAATACAATCCCTCTCATTTCATTTCTTATTATAAATTCAGAGGGGTCAATTTCTATGTGGTAGGTGTTTCAATCTTACAGGTCATTAAAAAAAAAAATCAAAGGGGACAAATCCCAGCATTGGGGACATTTCAAACTGGAAAAAAATATTAAGCTAGGCCAGGACACTGCAACATACATCTCTGTTGACAGTATTTGTCAGACCCTTAAACATCAAGCATAACCAACAGGCCAGAGCCACAGCACACTGTTAGACCTTAAAGTTCAAAATTCAGGTTGGCAAAAATAAGTTGAAGCTATTTAAGCAGTCCTTAAATTTTATTAAGATCTGTTTCAGTTCTGTTCATTTTAAAACACTACTACCTGACTACCTGAGTTTCCATGTTTGATACATTTAATATTCTGTCTTGCTGACTCATTCTCTTCTCTGCTTGGAAACACACATTTCTTTCCCTACACATGACACAGGGAGTATGTATTCTTTCAATGAAATATAATTTGAATAAGAACAGCATCTGCACTGAAACCTTCCCTCCAAGTTTCACATTAGCACTGGGTAACTCTAAACATCAAAATCCTCAAACACACAGTAAGGAAAATAAACATCTGGAGATACAGTTGGACTTACCATCATTCTAACATCACTCCTTTTGCATCTTTAAAAGCCAAGCAAATGGATTAGTAATGAGCGAAACAGCAAGAAATGCTTCATAATTAATAGTAATTCTAAAATTCAGGTTAGAAATAGCTAGTATTCCACATGCCAGTTAGCAAACAAATAGCAAAACAAAAAATAATTAAGAGTTGACCCTTTCTAACTGTAAATATTGCCCATCTTAAGCACTAACAGAGCTCCCAACACCACAGTAAGTTTCCCCAACCCAAAGAAATATGGAAAAGCAGAGTGAAAAGGTCAGATTTAGCTATAATCTTTAGTATTCCACCAAGATAAATACTTCTGAAGAAGAATTAACATCAACTTTCCAGGCCCATCTCTCTTTTCCTTTCAAAAGCTGGACTTTTTTTGCAAAGCAAAATATTCTGAGGTATTTTTCCTAAAGCAGTCAAACATTGCCACGGGCTAGCAAGCACAGAACAAGGAGTCTGAAGCTGCAGGCATAATTTCAAGAGATCAAACTCTTACTGAGTTGGCTTACAGAGCCACAGAAGCTGACATACTGATATGCCATCTCAGTGCTGTTGTATTGAAAACTACACTTATTTTTTCCATAAATAATCCCTTAATTATAAAATAAGCCTTAAATATCACCTACCATTTAGTGGTTCTTCTACAGCTTTCTGCAAAACATTTAAAAATATATATATGTATAAAAAGCCTTCATGTTTACTTTTGGCTCGCCACAGTTAAATTACTCTAATTGACATATACAGTAAGTAGTGATTCTACAAAAATGAAGAAAGCTGAATGTTAATAAAATTAATGACTAGAGTTCAGTCAAGAACTGCATTCTCCGGATGATGTTTCCCCTCCTGTATTTTTTTCTCAGGTGAAATACCTCTAGGTGGCAGCAAAGGGCATGCAGATGCTCTAAAGAGGCCAAGCTCTAAAGCCTAACTGCTTCTTTCTGTGATTTGACCACCGGTTAGTAATAAAGCAGCGTGACTAAAACAACAACGAAAAAAAATAGTAGCCAAGCAATCAAGTGGAATCCCCTCAGAATGAAATACACCACATTTGTGCATTTAGGCTATCGGACAATTATCAGAAGCAACACACACAATCTACAGAAATGTTAAAAAACATACATCAGTAATTGGTTAAGATGGCAGATTTCAAAATACGCACCTTTTCCCCCCCTCAGACTCAAGAAAATACCAAGCAGCATTTTTTAAGTGTGCCCCAGTGTCAAAATGAAGCCCTTCACCAGCATTGTTTCTCACAGTCTTTAGATTACACAGAATCAAAGTGTATTTTCAAAATTACTCCACACCTATCTATCACCTCAAGGTACAGCAATATATGCTGAACAGTTCTTGTTACTGTCACTTGAATTCCTCTGTATCTGACCCTCCCCCTAACTGCAGCTGCAAAAAAGCTTTTAGTGGCTGAGATTTCCAAGGATGCAAACGTTTTTAAAACTTTATTTCATTCCTGTCTCAAATTCAGAGAGCAACAGGATGCTCACTACTATGTAACTGTGGCCATTTCTCTCTTTGTCAAATCCTTGCCGCAGTGTAAAACTGCCTTGTGAAGAGACCAGATCATAAAGAGAACAGGGTTCCACAAAGGATGTGATTCAGGATGTTGGTTTCTATTTCAAATCTTGTTTATAGACAAAAGGTACAAAAAAGCCCCCCAACTTATAGAATGGAAGCAAACAGGGCAAGAAGAAATATAAGCATGTTAGATAAAAGCAAGACTGCATTTTGAAAGCAGCATGTGTGTAATACACTTCTCAGCTCAATTTTATAACATGATCAACTTTGACAACCTTTTGTTTTACTTTTTTAAACTCTGTGCACTTATATTCTCTCAATAAGTAAGGGACCAATCCTCTGAAATACTATTCCTTAAAATGGAAATGGATGAGAAAAAGCAAAGCAAAAAAATCCCCACTGTTGTCCATACAATGGCTGCCAGCCAAGAAATGGAATGACTTAGTATTTGCCATGCTCCCCTGCTAGAAGGAAATTTTATTGGTATTTTACAGTTGTGTCTCTTTTTTGCTTCTGCAAAACTCCACAACTCACAGTTCACATTCATGGATGATAAGAAAGTACTGCATAAATCTGTGAAAATTACTGGTTTAAGAATGATTACTCTGGAATTCAACAAAACTGACTGAAAAACATTCTCAAAAAATAAAATAAAAATCAAAGTGTTTTTCCATTTGTTCTGTGTTACCTAAAGACAGACACACTTCTGTCGGATGGTCTGATCAAATTAAGGGGCATTATAGGAAAATAAGAAAAAAATATCAAGTCTATAGCATGGGAATTAAAGAGAATATTAAAGGGTTCTGTGTAAAAGACTAGGTAAAAAAAACCCAAAACCTAAGTCTTTGCTATAAGCCACCTAGACAAAAAATTCAGTGGTATTTTGCACTCACCTTAATGAAAAAGCACTTTCATTCAGGTGAGCAAAAGGTTTTTCTAAATTCATGAGAAAGAGTGCATTGTAAAAGAACAAACTTCCCTTCACATCCACCACCTTTTTGTGACAGCCCTCGGAGCTCCATTTGGGCATGACAGCTGGAGTAGCCATTAGGTAAGGGTGGCAGTCACAGTACTATAGACACATTCAATAGGGACAATGAAGACCACCAACTCACTCAACATTAAACATCTGTTACACAGCCATAACTTATGCTTGCTACCAACCTGGTCTGAATTCGAACTAGTGGAGAAAGGTTCAGTATCTCACTACAATCCCCTGAGCCATCTAGTCACCCCAAATTTATTAATTTTAAGCTTACCCCTGGACGAGGATGATCTTTCATTCTGGGACCTAAAATAATTGCAAAAAAAACAAAAAGTGACCAGGCAGATGAATAAATTTCATGATCAACCAAACCAAAGTAACTACTGATAAAATCCGGAGCAAAGTAGCAACACACAAAACTGAAGCTTCCCCTACACCATATCCAAACCTACTTAATATGATGATCTGCAAAATTCCTGAAGCCTCTAAGCTCTCCTCTGTTCAGGAATCGAATGATCTTACCACGTGCAGTCTAGAATTGTCTCACTCTTGTATTCAGCTCTAAAAATGAATTATGCTACACCCTTCTTTCTGCTTATTTTGTTGTGCTGGAATCGACCCCAACAGTCACATTTGACTTCTTCAGCCAGCATAATCAAACTAAAAATGCAGGATTTATGCAGACTATGAGTACAGGGAATCAAAGTCATATATATGAGTAGCCTAAAGTCAATAAAAGATACTTGTATTGCCATTAAAGGGCTTGCCTCACGTCTATCACATTTTTGACTCATCTTCATCTATCAGAGGTATCAAATACTAGGCCTTCTGCCTTAACTTAATCTTTAATGGAAATCCTCCCTGTTTCAGGGTGGATTATTTCTGACCAAGTCCACATATAATGCACACATGTAAATACATGAGCTTAAACAGCAACACCTGCCCTACAGGTCAAACATTCTTTCTTAAGAAACCCAGCTTTGTTGATTTCCAGATGGTTTATTATAAGACTGCAAATTTCTTTACTCGAGATTCCCCACAAGCTGTGTGAAACAAAGCCAATATAGAGAGATAGGTTTTCAGTAACTTTAACTATGTAATTGGGGAAACACACCTTCTATTCACATAAGCTTTGTCTATCTCTGAAGAGAAAATTGCTCTTTGGAATAATTAAGTGCTAAATAAAATATTAGGTGCTACTTACCCATAATAAACACGTAAGCCAGGCTAAGCAAATTTGCAATAGCCACAATAGCTAAACCAGCAATCAGAACAGATCCATGTGAGGGAGGACAGGCTGTTAAAAACATGGCAAAAGAAATTGTATCATCTGATACAAGTGAAAGCACAAACTTTTATTATCAGAGATAACAGAATACTAAAATAAATAAGCCTGATAAAACCAGATGTGATTCATTCCTCTTTCAAAGCTACCCCAGAACTACTTCTGCATTTTTCTTTTTCTGTATATGTTCTTCAGTGATGCAGAGACATTTACTGATTTATCCTGCCTTGCTCTACTATTCTACTACAGTTTAGCTCTCCTCCTGTCATTCAATCCAACTGACAACATTCTTTCATTAACTGCATTTCAGATTTAAACTTACATCCTCAATCCAAATTAATTTGAGCTATAATTGCCTTGGATTACAAAATACAATACTGTTACTGATAAAACAGAGTGGGGAAAAAAAGGGGTAAGAAGCAAGCAGAATATGGGGGTAGTTCTGAGGTAACTGCACCACAGGTTACAGGAATGCTCCACGTTTACAGGGCTGTCACAGAGAAGGAACAGGCTATTACAGCCTAACCACAGTTCACTACAGAAAGGTACATACAGGTGAGAGTAAAAAGACACTTTTACATGAGATAATTGCTTACCTGAGACACACAGTGCAAAACCAACCACTGCAATTATATAACCAAGAATTTGCAAGCCTATCAGAACAAAGGTTGCTTGTGGTAGAATATCAAAAGCTGGAAAAGATAGGAAGAGAAACAAAATTATCATTTCTCAAGTTTAACTCCAGAGACACAACAGATAGATGATTTACACACACCAGTAAATCAGATTCTCCTAAAGTATAAGCTCAGCCAACCAATGTAGCAATAAAGCTCACAAATTACTGCAAGTCACTCAGGGATCTTGTGTATTTACATACACACATATAAAAAATTTATGCACATATAAATAAAATCAAACCACTAGTAGTAAAAAAAGAAACATACATTCTGAGAGTTAAGTTATTCATTCCACTCCTAAGACCCAGTCAGGAAGAGCAGGAATCACTCAGCTGCCCTACCCTAAATCTCATTTTTCAAGCAGGTAATTTACACCTCTTCCCTGAAGCAACTTAGCCAAACAAAGAGAGATTTAACATTTTGTTTTGAGATACTAGGAAGGTCAGGAATCCAGGATGCTGTCAGAGCACCTCTTTGTAAAGATGAAAATAGCATACAGATTATGTGAGGTGGGGAAGGGAGCTCAATTTTTCTATCAGTATGTTCCTGAGCTAGCGAGCAAATAAATACTCACCAATTCCAAACATGAAGTATTGAAATGGTACCAAAATCACAGCAGGGACTACAATTAGGCCAAGACCAGTTTGATTCTGTGCGGTGTAGCCATCTGCAAACATTTGTATGGAAATTAGTAAAACAAAAAGCCTTGACTGGAATAAAGCACAAAGCAACAAAAGTGAATTAATAGCACCAAGTTTCTCAGGTCCAGGAAAGATCCCACTTAAACACGAGAAGTCACTCCCTCATATTTACCCAAAGTAGCAGGACAGAATACAGAACCAAATTTGGAGTCTTATCTCCCTGTGATCACCTCAGCTCCTGACAACCACAGTGCTGTTTCTGTTGTATACTAGAATGGGTTTTGTAATTGTAAAACTGGTAGATTGCAATTAATAGGTAGTAGTAACTTCCACACTACTGCATGGAAAAGATATGTTTGTGCTCTTATTCCCTTCAGCTAGGAAGGCAATTTTAATACACTTCCTTACCTTGGACAAAAAGAACAGTTCCTATAACAGCAGCAACTGTGAGGATGGAAACTGCTAAAATAAGGCCTATTTTCTTCTCAGGTACCACTTCATATTTTAATGCTTAAAAACGAAACAGAGAGAGGAAAACAATCAGACATACAGGTTTTCTCACCAAAATACACCAATTTTATTATTAGGACAGTTGTCCTAAACAAAGTCCTAAAAATTTAAGATTCTATCTCTCCAAGAGTTCCTGTTTCCATTGTTTCATATGGTTAATATGCCTTACTGAGATAAATGAGACCTGGCATCAGTGTTCTAGTCAAATTCTTCATTCCACCCTCTGTAAAATTCAGGTAATGTGCTATCAAAACAACTTTGGGATGTGTTAGGGGTTAATTCAAGTAGATGCACTACAGACATTTAAACAATGTTACAGTGAATTTGTTACTCAGATGAGTGTCAGGCTGGGATTTAGAAATTCTAGGTTCAATTCTCTTTCCCATGACACTATATGAGCTCAGATGTATCACCTCTGTACCCAGGGGAACAAGGTGATGTCCCCACCTCACCAGAATGCTTTGAGAATGAGTAGATATGGGATGACCTACACATTCAGATGCCACAAGCAAGACTAATTTTCAGTAAGGCTGCACTCTTAAGTACCTGCCAGCTCAGAAATGGCTGATTCTAGTGAAGGGTTAAAAAGCAGCAGCACTTCATTAGTCTTTGGAATAGAAGGAACAGTACGAATATAATAATATGCTGTGTTTGTTTCTGACTTACAGACTGCTCAAACTAAGACACAAAACAAACAGCTCTTGCTCCAACCTTGAAAATTAATATACCAACAGTCTTGGTATACCTTGAAATTGGTAATCACAGACAACAAATAAACACTGTAAATAACCTCAAAAAACAAGGAGCACATACAGAGTTAACATGCCACTTACATGCACTGCACTAGCACCAAAAAAAAAATCAAGAAGATACAGTAGATATTTTAAAGGGTAAATGCAGAAAAATCTTTAATAGCATCTTATCCATGGGAGTGTTACAGAATACTCTCTCCTGTCATTAAAACTTAATTTTCATTCTGCTCACATTGCCTATCATAACAGGACCCAAATCATACTCTCAAGTACTACTGTCACTGAAACTTATTTGGAAGAGTAGTAATAGTAAAAGCTTCTGGCATAACTGTACTGGAAATTCACATTTTTTTTTCATGATGAATACACTAAATAAAGAAAGTGAAACACAAAGGCAAAAAAATCCACATAATGGATACTCTACACTTAAATCCTAAAAGCCATTGTTGTAAGCAAAAACAAAAACAAAAGAGAAAACCTCACAACCCAAATCAACAATGAACCAACAAAAAATATCCCCAAAACACACTTCTTGAAAACATAAAGCCAAGAAAATATTCCCATGTGTTACCAGAACAACCAAGCCCAGTTCAACAAACTATTTATACTATGGCACAGCTGGATTCACAGGTTAAAGTGTAAATTAAAGGGAAAATAAATAAACCCCAAGACAACAAAATAACACTCTCCTTGCCCCCCCCAAAAAGCAAAAAAAATCCAAACCAAACAACCCACAACCTCCCCAAACCAAAGCAACCAATACAAAATTGTAAGTAGACCTTCAATAAACTGCAGAAATGCAAAATAATCCAAGCAGACACAACTTAATCCTGTAACATGACAACCCTTCTAGTGCTTCTCCATGGATATATCCATGAATATTTCAGGACAATTATTACTTTCCTATCAAAATGCTAAAAATGATGGTAAAAGTTCTGCTACAAATGAAAGCAATGACAACTTGTTAACATATCAGACTCTTGGACCATTATAAGCAATAATGAAAATCAGGAAACTAACACTGTGGAAATAAAATAAATATATCAGTTTCCAACCTCTGAGGGAAGAACTTCCTAATTTCTAATCCAATTCTATCCTCTTCCAGTTTGAAGCCATTACCCCTCATCACTACAAGCCCTTGTGAACAGTCCCTCCTCAGCTTTCTTGTAGGCCCCCTTCAGATACTGGAAGGCTGCAATAACATCTCCCCAGAGCCTTCTCTTCTGCAGGGTGAACCACCCCAACTCCCTCAGCCTGTCCTACAGGAGAGGTGCTCCAGCCCTCTGATCATCATCACCACATGGCAGATGAGCTCTAAACACAATCCCCTTTAGGCTGCACATCCTACCTTTGCTTATGAAGACATACAGCTGCTAAAAACCTTAACCCTAGAAAGCAACCCCTCCAAGCAAATAGAGCAGACTGGCCCAGATCCCACAGCCTAGAGTTCAAACACCTACCACACAGGTGCCTACATCCACACTGTGTCACGCTGAACCCCCAGAATGCACACCTTTTTGACAAGGCCATGTTTTCAGTTCAAAGGTCCCCAACTCTGCAAATGCTATGGCAGCCTGCTGTTTACATAGCTTGCTAGCAAAACTGAATGTTACATGTCCTGAAAGAGTGCAAGGCTCACTGAGATGGAAGAGCTGTGCAGCACGAAACGTGTAGCTTGGTGTGTGCTCTTAAGCCCAAGCCTACAAGTAACACTGCCTCAGAAGATACCTCAAGAACTGTGTATGAGTGAGCTCTCCCATGGTTTAGTTGATTCATGCCAAAAGCAAGGCCAGAAACTAACATTCAGTACCAGTACGGATGACCAGGAGAGGATTCCAGAGCAAACCAAATGGCAAGTTATTTGACACAGCAGATGTTATTATCAGTGTACTACCTGGATCAGTTCTACTACACATCTTCTAGTCTTTCATTTTACACAGATGCCTTTACACACTCAAGTGATTTTAGGACAAATCAATAATTGCAAAGAATTAGAATCAATACTTACCAATTACACTCAACTGAGCCGAACACAAAATAATAACTAAGAACAGCAAGGCTATGATGATAGCCCTTTCCACTAGGAGAAACCATGATCCTAGAGAATAAACAAAGAAACATGGTAGGAACAAAACAGCAACTGAGATTATTAGCTCTATATTTATTGCTCCTTTTAAGCTATGCTCTAGATTGTTCAATACTGTATGTAATACTTAGAATCAAGAGCTACAACAGGCTAAGAAAGCTATGACTTCTACCTACACACTTTTAATTCTAATCTTCTGTGTGACAACCTGGTTTTTTTTTCAGTATTTCTAGTTATCCTAAAATGTTACAAACAGGTCTTAACCTCCTCTGGTGTAGGAGATACATTTATTATATTGTCTGGCAGTACAATTTAGTTAGCTTATGGAACTACAAACAGCACAGTAGATCAGGAAGAGCGAAATTTAGGCTAAGCAGGGAAGAGATGAAAAGACCAGCTTGATGCTTCCCTAGCTACTCTACTCTACTTTCAGCTGCTGTAATTCCTGAAGAAATCCAGATGTGTGATAAGGAATGCAGGAGGAACCTAAGTGAAAAGGAAACACTGCTTTGTTAATTTTAGAAATGAAACGTTTTCCTTTAGGTCTTCCCACCATCATCCATTTGGCCTTCTTTCCCCTGCATCTTGGATGCCTTAGGCTGTTCAGTCACTCGTGCTGTAAGACTGCGTAAGCCACTTCCCAACATAAAATTCTGAAAATATCTCCACTGAACTAGAAAATGCAGTTGATTCTTGCATCTCTGCTTGCAATTTCATTTAGACTCAGGCAGTAGAATCCAAAGTCTCAATTTCTTACATTGTATTTGCTGCCATTCCTCTGCCTACACACTTGCTTCCAAAGACATTTCTAATCTTCATTTAGATGCATACTCCTTATGCTTACTCTCCACATTTAAAAGCTGTATCTGCAGCTCCAGAACTATGGAATTAAGTAGCAATACCACAGAACTTTCAGTGCCAAGTAATTACCTTGAGGAGAGCTATAATTTCACAAATTCCCTTCTTCCCCCTTCCCTCTTTTGCAAGAGGTCACAGAAGAAGATACTGTGTTTACAACATAAAAACAAGGCAGTCACAAACTATACTAAAGGCGGAGAAACGGAGGAGTATCTGCCAAGTTCCTTATTACCAAGAAAACCCTAACTGAATTATTTGTTTAAAGGAAGGCTTTTTGATTCATTTGCATTTGCAAAAAAGCAAGAGTGAGCAGTAGCTTCAATGCAGTTGCCATTCTGTAGATAAGCCAAATCCCACACGCAAATCCCAGCGATACTGTTCAATGCAACTAAGAATTATTAATGACTCTAAAGCAGCTTCACTTCCTCTGTAGCCTTTCCAGATGACACTACCAGGTATTACAAACAGAAAAAAGGCAGCCATGAAGACTGGGATCTGCTAGGACTTCAGCGTACAACAAGGAACCACAGAAGGTCCAGTCTAAAAGCATTTTTTAATGGAAATGCTTGCAACACTGCTGGTACATGCAACATGCAAGTAAGAGAGACAGCTGAACACCTTTTCCTAGTAATACATCTCCCTTACTGGCAGGGGTGGGTAATATCTTTTGAGAGCCAATATAAGGAAGTCATTCCAAACTAACAAGAGAGACTTCCAGACATGGGTGGAGGAAGGTGGGGCAGGGAGAAGAAAGAAGAGGGCAGAAGGGAAAGGAAACAAGGGAGGAAGAGAAGGGGGGAGATGTAAAGATAAAATAGAGGGGAGAAAAGAGGAAAAGAAATGAAAAAGGGGAAACTTTACGGTCACTCTCCTGTGAAGATAACTGATCAGGAAAGAGCGTGCCCAAAGACGAGGGCACTGCCACAGAAATCTTGCTCACTCTGCTACCCACTTCCTAGGTGAATCCAGGAATTCTGTAAAGCGAGATGGAGAATAATTGGCTCTTATAAGACTATCTTTGCAAAAGCATCAATTGGAACATATTAGTAGTGACAGCATGAATTCATTGCTCAGAAAAGACAGAGTGAAGACTGGTGCAGGATTTCCATTATTCACTAAACTCTTTTCAAATTCACTTGCTGCACTTTCTTCTATTAGTTTATAATCTCAAGAGTCTCCCTAGAACACTAAGGAACAAGCAACAAATTACGTGGAAGAATTTAAAAGGAGAACAAGTGATTGTTTTACCTTCAGCTAAACCCTCAAACACAAGACTGAGTTTTACATTTTCTAGTATATACTCTCAAACCTAATGTGACCTCACAACTATAAATTCTTCACCAACCACATCTTTCCGCTGGGGTACTTTCCTCGCCGCAACTGACAACTAGAAAATGAAATTAGAAAAATTACATCAGTTTCCTGCTTTGTAGTCTTTATACAGTTTTCAAAATTCTAAACACAGAGGAAGTAAAAATAAAACAATAAAACTTGCAAATAGGACTTGATTCTACAACATTCTCAAACCTTCTTTCCTCTTCTACAGCTCAACAGTGAATGGCAAAACCAGGCCAAAAAACGTTGAGCGAGGAAGAAGCTATAAAAGAAGGAAGGAAACTGCTTATGCCTCTTCCCCTGTTTTTGCAGTCTTCAAAGAACCAAATGATTTTGTAGCAACCTCACTCTTTCAGTGGATGTGCTCCTCTCAGTCCATTTCAGGATCACATTTGTTTTGCAGTGTATATGCTTAACTCAATAATTAGACTTGACTGTGAATTACACAGATTTTTGCAGCAGGACACAAGTAACATCTGTTTGAACTTCATAAATATTTTAATGACCACTGTAAAAGCTAATAGCAAAAACATCTTAGGACAATTCTACAGTGCCAGAGTTAAGACTCCATGTGCTACTTATCTGCAATATATTCAGTGCTTCTGAGCTTTCCAGGAGCAAGAAGCAAGTCTCCCGTGCAGCACAAATAAACAATACACACAAAAGTTCAGTGAAAGGGTCGCCTCTGCAGAACAGACAGACTGCACACATACAGCAGATCCCCACGTTCAGCAGCTGGGGCACTAGAGCACGTGGCCAGCGTGTGACAAAAGAAGGTAAAATGGCTCACTAAATGAAAAACTCTTCAGCCACCATTATTTTAATCACTGTCTTCTGAAGACATTTAATGCTAGACAACTGTAACAAGTTACCATCTAGCAGTAGCACTTTTGACCTCACTGAAAAACTGCATACCTTCAGATCAAGTTTTAGAGCTCTTAAGACAGAACTTCTATTAGTTCTATGATTTTTCCAGCACAGCTGAAGAATGCAAGATGCAATTCTTCAAATAAAAGCTCTCTGCAGCCACTGTGATGGATGTATACATCTCAGTATCACAAAGAGATTAGGAGTATGTTTCAGTATTTAATGCAGTAACATAGGGTGTTGAAAATATCACCAACTATAAAGATGGGGGAAAGCAGAGATTTTACTCTCAGGCAAGTGATCTTCAGACACTATTACAGAATGAATGTGTTCAAATCTTCCCCACAGAAGCACTTCCCTGTAACTTCATTCAAAATAACATGTATTAGCATTGAAGTTAGAAGGCCTGAGAAAATACTTTTGTATTTTCAATTTAGAGTAATACCTTGTCATATTTCTTTTTCTCTTTTCAGTAAGATTTTGCTTGTTTTCTCTCCCAACAGGTTCTAGAACAATGGCAGACAACTCACCTGAACGGTTTCTAAGTTCAACTCTTGTTTCTCCTTCTCTGTTTGATTCTGTTACTTCACAACTGTAATTTCCAACTTCTGCTTCTGCACTCTTAAGCACTAGAGAAGCATTACCCTTTGGTAAATCCATCTGAGATAGTAATTTAGCTGATGGAACTGCTGGATCATTGAAGAACTGCTGTTTTCCTCCATCAAAAGAAAAAATTAGTTTTCCTTGTCTTTTCCACAAAACTAACATGACACTTGCATTTTTCTCCTGTAGATTAGTCACATGGCAAGGTAAAATGACAGTTTCGTTACAGGCAGTTCTTTCCACAACATCTGTCACAGTAAATATCAACTGGGCAGAACCTATAAAGAAAAATGAAAATTGATACATTCAGAATTATTTCTTAATATACAGAAGAAGAAAAAGAATTACAACACATGACTTGGAAAAACAGAAACTCTCATGAAACCACAAAAGGAGAACCATGCTTTAAGGGAGTAACAAAAGAAGGAAAAAAAAGGCAGCATTATAATTCTACCATAGCCCCTCTACACAGACTTAAGCATTCTCACAATCATTTAATGCAGAGATACAATAACTTATCATTTTTTTCCTCCTAGAAAAGTAATAAAACTTTAGCCTGCCACTTACTTAAGCACTTCCCCTGAAATGCCACACACAAAAATACTGCATTAAGGCCTGGTTTCTGCAAAGCATACACATCAAGTTAACCAAAGGTCCTCCCACTGATGATCAGATTTTTGCTAACCACACAAGTATCTACAAACCGAGGCCCAGGCATCAGCTCAACAGAAGCATCCTTTACAATTCGTGCAGGACACGGGGGAAAAGACCTCTCCTGTTCCACCTCTGCGAGAAGGCAGGCAGCCTGGTTCATAAAGGTTTCACCATTTGTTCCTTCTTGGCTCTGAAGGTGGAGCCAAATGCCCATACGTTTAGATGGGTTCTTGCAAATGCTATCTTTCCCTTTCTGGTGGAGGAGGTGTACACACAGCACCACATAATAAGTAAGATTCTTTCTTAGTATTTGAATAAATACACAATAGAATTGAAAATGAGGAATTTTTAACAATAAACAACCCGCATTATAAATCATTATGATTAATGCTAAGAACAGCAGCACTCAAAGCAGGTAATGAAAAATCACCACCACGCAGTAGTATGTTAGCACTGACTGTTTCTACCATTTGTCTCCACACTGCACTACAGTTCTAAAACAACAGTCGTGACTAACCACAGATTGGAGAAAGACCTAAATCCTATGCCAAGATTCTATCAGAAATGAAGATTCACTCACCGGTAATTAGAATATCAAAAATTATAAAGTCAGTATTTAAATTACACCAGGAGCCAGAAGAAAGGCTAATTAAACTAGGGTGACTGCAAAATGTGAATGCTTTGAATCTTTTATTTTCTATGGTTTTCCTAGTTTGTGTGAAATCATAACTGAGTTTAATGGCTGTCATAATAGCTGCTGATCCCCAAAGTCCTGGTGGCATTAATCATTCAAAATACTTGACAATATCCATCTCATAAAACCAAGCATGGGAAGGCTATGTACTGTAAAACAAACACTCCCTTGCCGTAAAAGGCCTCTGGGTATGGGGCTGTTGTTGGTTTTTTGGGTGGTTTGCCTTTTTGTTTTGGTTTTCCTCCTTTAGAACGAGCACATTTACATTTTGTAGGATTAATTTATTCACCACTGACTGCACTTCACAGAGAAAAGTGATTTTCAACTAAAGGAAGCAACAAAACTTCCACATATTTACCAAAGCAAACAAACAAACAAAAAACCACAACCACCTTGAAGGAATTAGAACAAATTGATCACAATTTTCCTCCTAGTATTAGCATAGGATGGCAGGAGGCTGTAAATTACTGATTCCACCAGTTTGCCGTTGTGTAGTCTACGAAAGCTGGCATATTTTGCCTCAAGCCAACTAAGAAGTACTCATGTGAACTGTTCCACCAGCAGAGCACCAGGAAAATAAAGAGCAGCCTACATACGGGCAGCCACCAACAGAAATAAAGCACACTGAAAAATATTTGCTGGTTTTGTCCCCTGTAAACCACACCACTTCAGCAGAAGACCTTATGTTGCTGCTGTCTCACTAAAGGGAATCTGACTGCTTACTACAGATGATATTTCTACTGTCATCTTCCAACATTCTTCTTCTGACAAGACATCAGAAACCTTTTTCAACAGTTCCCAAATCCCACAGGCAGTGGAATACTAGGTGTGCTTGTGGCCTCAAACTTTCCCATGGGTTATTAGCTTAGAGGCACTGGTCTTAGCTGCAGAGAATTTGAGAGCCCTATGCTGAGCAGTTGGGGGGCCTGCTTCTGACAATTATGCAGTGGTGAAGCTGCCACAGAGAGGTTGTTTCAAATGATGTATTCAGTGCTAATCTGGGGATACCGCACATTATGTCACAACTGGCTAAATTTGGCGGCTGAATCTCACGGACACTCGCATTTCTCACTGACTACAAGACATGCTCAGGCATTCAGCACTTCAGTCAGTTTACTGCTAACTCAGGAATCCAGATGTGAATTTAGGTACTAGCTTTAAAAATTTAGGTTTAGATGTGCTTACTGAAAAAAATCCAGCATTTGTACCTCAGTGAAAGTGCCGTCAATTTTTTTAATTCTCCCTTCCTCCCTCAACCCGAGTTTCTTCTTGAGGCACAAAGAAGTTAAGATTGAAATCTCATTTACACACCGATGACACCCAAACTGTTTTTAAGCCCATGAAATGCCGTTAACCCGAGAAACTATACTGCAGACAACCAAACTGATCATCGTTATCTGTTCAAGCAAGAGCACTATCCTACGCTGCCCTAATACTACACGAAGACGAGGAGCTTGGCGCTGGTCATGGCGTCCCGCCTCTCCCCCGCATTTTCTGCAAGAAGCAACCCACCTCCAAAGCCGGGAAGAATGAGATAAGCTACGGGAAGCGGTAAAGCGTAGGGCTGGAGCACCCCCACCACCTCCGCCAGCGGATGCCGAGCTACAGCCTAAGCAGATCGCAGCCCCCCACCATACGCCNGGGTGGTGAGGTTGACGCGCGCCTCTGCTCCGCGCTCCCAGTCGGGCGGAGGCGGAGGAAATCGACTGCCGGAGGCCGTTGGGCAGCGCGAGCTCCCAGTTC
>VWZY01005561.1:209654-235883 GCA_013399075.1 Chloroceryle aenea | reverse complement strand
TTTCAATAATGATGACTGGTAAGTTAGTGGGAGATACGGCGTCCCCAGAGAGAAGCATAGCATTCCTCATTAGCAGTAATTATGGACAGCAGAGTGTCCTCTTTTTGTGAGGAGAGTGGTCACTACAGATTCAGCTAGAGTCACTCAATTGCATGCCAGGACTAGAACGCCAAATGGGAGCAAAGCAAGGACGGGATCAGAAAGCTCACACTTTACATTGTCCTTCTAGAACAGGAAATACCATCAGGTTCAAAAACCTGATCCCTAGATTGAAATACCTGTTTTGAAAACAATGGGTCAAATAGAACTTGCTTATTTTCACATAGGAATATGAACGTTGATTTGCAAACTGGATTACCTACTGGTACCTACTGTGACGTTATTTCTGGACAAAAGGATGGTAACACATGTACTGGAAGACAGGTGTATGTTTCTGTTGATGGAATGGCTAATTTCCAGATAAGTAACTTTGCTGAAGATCCATTTGTTGCAATTCATGTTAATGCCAAGTTATAAGTCAGGAGAACTATTTTTCTCAGTTTGCATTCTGTTTCCCCATATGTGATTCCCTGGTATTGCAGCATGACGGATTCTCTGTATCTAGTGTATAATAAACGGCAATCAAATTGAAAAGCAATCCCTTTTCCCTTAATGAATTGGGTTGTAACTTTATCTTGACATAACTAGTGGCAATGCAGTGGTAGGTTTTAAGGCAATGCAACACTCCATTTACCACATCACAGAAACAGGGGAGAAAAAAGAATAAATAAATAAAGAGATCCCAATCGAACACCTGTGTAAGTTAAAATGCATTATTTCCAAGGCTGATATATTCACACACACTTGTATCCCAGAGCAGCCACATTGTGGTCAGTCAGCTAAGATCTGTGCCTACTGTCCTGGTTTGAGTGAGAACAGAACTAATGCTGGTCAGTGATTTTATATTTCCACTCAGTCCTTCTAACTGCACTGTCTGAAGTCAGCAGCCTGTTTTCACAGACAGTGTCTGCTGCTGGCAGTGATAACACCCCATGGTTAGAATTAGTACCAAGGGTTGGGGTGCAGAACAAGGCCACTGCTGGATCTTGTGCACCACATTGTGGGGTGCAGAAAGTGAAAGGCTGCACCTGCAGGGAGGATTGGACAGAGCAGGTGACCCCAAACTGACCAACGAGATATTCCAGCCCATATACGTCATATTCAGCGTAAAGCTGAGGGATCACGAGGGTCCCACTGGGCTTTGCTTGGCTACGCTAACATCGTCTGCATTTTCTTGCTTACTTCTTCAATGGCTGGCATCAGATGAGGACTCTGTCCGTCCTGCCTTCAATCCTGATCTGTGTATTCCTGATATCCAGTACCAGAATCCAACTCCTCAGGGCAGTTCCCATTTACCATTGGGCACAGTGTGGGACTTTCCTGGTGCCTGTTCCACAGCATCAGCGATGACGGTGATGTAATTACAATCGTGGAGTAGGGTTCAATAGTGGGGTATCGGTTCAATAGTGGGTTTGTATATATTGTGTATATTCCATTTTTATTGTTATTATTTTAATTTTCATTAAAGCTGTTCTAGTTTCCTTTTCTAATCAGTAAGTCTCTCCATTATTCCCTTTCTTTTCCCCTTTGGGGAGGGAGGGACGTTAACAGAGAGCATCTGTCATAGGTCTGTCAGGCTGCCCTGACCCTAAACCGTGACACCCACACAGACAGACAGCTTTGCAACAAACCAACTGTAGGGTTGGGGTCAGCAGAGCAATCTGGGCTGTGCCAATCAGTTATTCCAGCCTATGACAACAGTCAAGCCAGCAGGTTGCCTGCTTCATAGTCCGCTTGTGCCTGTACTAATCAAAACCACCGCTCTTCCATCGTTAGCCCCAGGGCCTTCACTCAGGCTGTTCCTGTTCTCAGTCACCGCCGGGTCTGAGAAGCACACTCTATATGCAAGCATTGCTTAGACGTCATGACAGTGGCTGAAGCACATCCTGTCCTGCATTAGGCTTGCTCATTCTGTAATATCTCAGAGAATTACACAGATGGACACAGACATGGCAGCTCTCCCGATGTCACTGTCAGCTGTGAGAAAACGCCAAGGTAAACGTGAGAGTGCAGCCCCTTCCTTTAAGTCGGAGTATCTGCTTGGCCAAAAGTACTTGTGTTGCAGACTGGAGAGGCAGAAGGAAGAGGAACGCTTGGATTTATTATTTTTGAGGTCATGGTGTAACATTTTAAGGGCTGTTTTCCTTTTGTGTTGGAAGAGAGAGTGCAAGAGTGCTGGGCGTGGATGTTGTCTCCGAGCGTGCCCAAGGGCTTGGAGTGTCTGACAAGGCATCATGGTGTGGGAGGAGGGGGCCCAGGTAGTGTCCCTGGCCCAGAGGCTGGACCTACTGTCTGTCTGCCTTGCTTGCTGTGCTGTGCCTGGCGGGCCTGCTGGCAAGCCACAGCCCTTGAATCCACTGGAGTGTTGTCAAAGATGGGGAAAGCCATGCATCAGGATGGTGACAGCTGTTTCAATGCTGTTGTTGGCCCCCAGCATCAGGTCAGGGAGCCTTCATGACCCCTTGAAATTCATTAGCACTGCCTGCTGGTTCTGTGTTATTGTTGTCTTCTTTGTTTAACCCATTCATTCAGCCCCAACCCTCAGAAACTGTAATTCTATGCTGGCTATTGCACAGACATTATCTAATTGCAGGTGTAATCGTCTACCCTTAAAATTACAAATCCATCCCCAAGCACCCCCCAGCTATCATGGCAAATCATTGAAAAACACACTTTGATCTAAGGTGTCCATAAATAAACAGGAGGTACTGAATATGGAGGAGGATATATCCTTTTTTAATTATGCTGGAGTGAAGTGAGTGCTTTGCCTGGTGTAGATTCAGATAGTTCTGCATTTAACAGTGGAATTAAATACAATGTGGAGAAAAAAAAAAATCACAAGACAGTTTCTTTAAGTGTAAGTACGCCAGATGTTCATTGCCTTGAAAGGACTGTACCTGCATCCAGACTTTGGGTTTTTGTTACTTTTATTTCCTGCTTTTTAGCTCATTATCTTATAATATGAGCACTATGAAGATGAAATATACATCATTGTCATCCAGAGCAACAGCAGGTCTTTCAGGTGAGTCATAAGACATAGAGTTACAGTTAGCTTTACTGTTAATCTTCAAGTTTTTCAAAAAATTATTAGTACTAGGACATTTTTTTTTATTTTATCATTTCTATTGCTACTTTTCTGTACTTAAAGTGATGTCCCTAAGGTCTTAATTTTGTATGCCAGGAATGAATGAAAATTTTAAATCCTTTTATGAAATTTATCTGGTGTCAAGTAATGTATTTTCTGGGGCACAAGAAGCTGTGTAACAGATTTGCTGAAGTGTAAGACTTTAGAATTTATGGGCATTATGCAATATTTGCTACAGAAAATGGAAGTAGTGTTCACTTTCATTGACCAAACAGAGAGTTTAATTGCGTAGTGTCAAAACCTGTTACAGACTGATACCATAAAAATACACATTCACAAACATTATTGATTTCAAATAATATCTGTTTCATGGCTCCATTTGTTACTTCGTGCACTGAACATAGTTGTTTCTTGCATAACTTTTTATTATTACTTTAGTAATAGCTATTAGAATTCTGCATACAAAAATCAGATTAGTGTAATCACAGAACATAGTGGTAGTGTGAATACTCACACTTTAAGGGACAGAGTCCAGGCAATAAGTTTTCTGATTATATCATTTATCTTCTGTAAGTCACAATAAACTCACCAGCTTTGCAGTTGAAATTATTCTGCTCCAGTTTATTTGGGGCTGATATGCTATACAACATATGAGGATGCCTTCTCAGAACATAACTGTTATGGCCCATAGGCAGTCGTCACTGAGACAAGATTAAAACAAGGAAGTAAGCTGATAAACTGGAGAAATAGTTGTTTCAGTCTAAATTAATCTCTGATTCTATAAATGTATAGTAAGTTTGTAGATTTGTTCATGCTTTTGTATTTCCTTTTCTTTCTCCTTTTTCTTTTTTCATGTCCTACCATAGTCCTGTGTCTATATATAGCTTTCATCATAACAGTGATCAGAATTTAATGGAAGTGCTGCATAATAAAGCAAAGTGAATGGCTATTGGTATGTGCAGCTGTTCATGAATACTTAAGTTTTTTATATATATATATATATATTCAGGCAGTAAACGATTTCACAGTAAGCCAGTCAGAAAAGAGAAATGATGGGTCTGATACATCACAAGATGATTAGTCCTTCTAGCGCTTTTAATCCACAGAGTTAAAATTATGTATTTTTTCAGATAAAGTGAAATAAACAGCGATACTAGAAAAATCATGAACTTCTAGTGGATTGTCTATGAGTGGACCAGAAGTTTAATTATTCATGGCAATTTATTTTCTCAGTTCAATGCAGCATCAAGAATGGAACCTTTTGTTCAGCTCTGCATGCCTCTGCGTCAGCTTATTATTTCCCTGATTCACTGTTATTTTTCTAATAGAAGAAAGAGTTCTGTAAAGGGAAGCTAACAGTCTATTATCTTTTTTTATAGAGACTGTGAAAATTTTATTGAAGTTATCATTTTGTTTTAAAGGGAAACAAATTAAAAACTCTACACATAACACTAATTTTTAATTTTTGTGTGCTTGGTTCCTTTCTCTGTGTTTTTAACAGTCTTAGTCAGTCTCACTGCACAGTGTATTCTGAAAAAAATATACAGATATTTCATTTGCAAATATTTTTGTGCCACAGAAATTTTCACTTTGCCTTGATGTAAAATCAGAATGGTTTTAAGAAAGTATGCTACTAAATATGCTGTCTTTCAGATGACATTTAAGAAGGCTTAGTCATAAATATGGCAGTGACACAGTTTGAGATGATAGTGATGAATTATCTCCTGTTACTAGAGTCAAACTAGAAGTGCTTGGGCTTTTACCCAGCTGGCACACTAAGTGCTCTGGGATAAACAGTCAAAGCATTTAATGTACAATTAAAAAAACTACCTACATCTTGTAGGAGAGCAGTAAAGTGTGAAAGATATAGTGACACTTGTGAGTGGAAAATGGAAATACCAAACATTTGTCAGAGAATGAAATTCCATTGTCTTCCTAGGTCCTAAACTACAAATTAGTTTGCATTATTCAGACACCAAGACTGAGAAGAAGCCAGTTTAATTCATTACATTATACTTTCTTATTATTCCAAGGGTTGATTTGGTTTTGTTGGTTTGTTTTGTTTTGGCTAGTTTTGCTTTTGTCTTTCTTTGTTCATCTGTTTGGTTTTGTTTCAGATTTTTCATGTGTTTGGGGTTTTTGTTTGTTGGTTTTTGGTTCGGTTGTTGGTTTTCCCCAGAAAAAGAGAAAGCTTGATGTCACACATGATACACAACTGCCATCATATTTTATTTTTATTTCCAGTTGTGAAGAAAGCCTTTGGAAACTTAGCAGTTTCTGTATGTTCATAGATGATAAATGGTAATAACATTGGATGCTAATTTCTGCAATGTTCTGAATACTCTTTGGAGCATGAAGGCAATCAGAAGACCCTTGAAGAAAGTTAACCTTTAGAATTTGGGCAAGATGACTACAGGGAACTCATTATGTTTACAATAATGAACATTCAGATATTGGCCTAATTTACTGTTCCTGAGCTGTTCTCTTAAGTGTGGGATGTAGTCACTGAATCTTTGATTCATCACCTTTCAGGACCTTATGGTATATTTTAAGATTTAGAATTTGTCTGTATTTAAAATGAACTGTTCATTACACCATTATTGTCCAAAGTCTTCTGTCTTTAATATTTTGTGAACATATCCATGTCCTGGGACAGCTCAAAAAATTGCTGCCCGAGTTCATAGGCAGAATGAATAGTTCAGTCTCAGAATACCGTTGACTGAGTTTAGGTCATTTAGATACTAATCAAGTTGAATCTCACCAGCCATAATATTTAGCAATAAGAAAAAGAAGATAGAAAAGATCATTGAGATGGACAGATTAACACTGGCGCAAAAGAAATAATTGAAATAATTTTGGCACCTTTTTTTTTTTTTTTTGATGTCTTTTTTTTTTTTTCCTATGTCTTCTGGCACTAAAACCGAAGTGAATGGAAAACCCCTCTTGTCTAGCCTTATGTTAGGCAGTGGTAGGACTAGACGGAATGGATCAAAACTAGAGGTGGGTAGATTCAGATTAGACATTAGGAAGAAGTGTTTCACTTCTGGTGAAACTTCTGGTGGTGAGACACTGGAACAGGTTGCCCAAAGAGGTTGTGGAGGTCTCTGGAAGTTTTTAAGGCCAAGCTGGATGGGGCTCTGAACAACCTGATCTAGCAGGAGGTGTCCGTACTTGTGGCAGGGTGGGTTTGAACTAGACGATCTTTGAGGTCCCTTCCAACCCTGACAATTCTATGATTCTATAAAATCACTCAGCACTCCTTTTGACAAAATTAAATTATGAGTTTGGATGTCAGTCAGGACTTCACTACTACACAACTAATTCCCAAGCTTTAGGGACTATTCTTTCTAGCAAGATGAACCAAAACATGAGCACATTCATTCAGAAAACCTCCCACACAAAGGTACACAAAAATGGGTTTTTCATGCAAAGGGGGTGAGGACTTACTGAAGGACATAGCTAAAAGAGATATTCACCACTCACCAGAGGGGAGGTGAGGCTCACTCAGTCTGCAGAATGCAAACAGCATCTGCTTGGACACCGTTCCCTTGGACAGCGTCCCATATACCCAAGAGGATGCTCAAACTGCAAGCCTTGGTTGCTCTGAAGGAACCAATGGAAAATCATCTCTCCAGTGAGGCTTCATTTATACCTTTGTTGACTGTGCACTGTGGCCATTCTAATTAGTTGGGGCAAGTGCACAGCAAGGGCAGGCTAAGGGCCTGGACGCTGAGATGCTGGTTAATCGCCATGAGGCACAGGTTAATTGCTGTGAGGTGCTGTTTAATGCCTATGAACTGAACTTTATCAGGTCTCTGGCAAGGCCTGGCCTTTATTAGATTTTTGTCAGGGTGATTGCACCTGCCACATGGGGTATAGCAGTGAAGGCAGCAATAAAGTCTAGTAACACATAAGGAAAAAAAAAAACCAAACAAGCTTTCTCCGTCTGGGTTCTGTGCACATTTCTGCCTTAATACAAATACTTCTGGAATCCGTCCTTTACTAGACAGTGCAGTTAGTGATGGACAGCTGATATGTGCATTGATGACAGTGACAGGATGGAGTAGTCAGTGGGGGACAGACAGCATGGCAGAACAATTAGATAAGTGGTAAGCTAGACTGAATACTGGGTGTTGGAAAATATTATATCAAAAATACTACAAATAAGAATAAACACAGATGGGAGGTAACAAGATAAAATACAGAGAATAGGCCAATTCCTTCTGGAGCACTAAACTGTGCATCCATGGGTAGAAACTGCAGGTGATTGAAAAAAACATAAAGGCAAGACTAAAGCAAGTGGATCAACAAGAACCATACTGATGTATTGTAGATAGACCTTTTATGCTTTAACTGGGAAAAGAAATTACATCTTAGAACAGCTGTGATAGAACTTTATGATGCTGTAATCTGTAGAAAATTATCTATTTACTCTACAAAAATAAAAGTAATGACCTTGTGATGACAAGTAGACTGACACATTTTCTTGTCAGGATTGCATGTTATGTAAGAGGAATGCGATGTTAAAACTTCTCGATAGGAGACCTCAGTTGATACAAGACAGAAGGAATCATGGCAGTAAAGTTTAAGTGGTGGTTTTGGATCTAGTTTTCTATTTTTCTTTGGAACCCATTTCACTATCTACTTCTACAGATTTTTATTGTTTTTTTTTCTAAATTAGCCACTTTTCACATATAGTAACTACCACATTCATCACCAGCCTTAATATCATAAATTAGGTTGTGATCTTTACATAATTACTGTAATTACTGTGTTGCTTGCCAAGGGAAGTGAACATGGCAGTCCTGCATAAGAAGCCCCTACATATGCGAAACCAGAAGTCGAAATAGTTGCAATAAAACTCACACTCCTTATTTTCTACACTGCAAGAAAATGCCTTCTATCCCTCTTTATCAGGAAAGGCACATAATGTTTCTGCTGATATCCCTTGTGGCACTGTGTGAGAAACATAAATTCATTGTGCAACCAGTCAAGTCATTTTCTCACCTCACATGAGACTGAAGAGGGTTTGTCTTCAACAAGTCTGCAGCTTATTTACAAAGCTGACAAACTGCAGAAGTGATGCAACTTCACTGTGGAGGACTGTATTTTTTTAAAATGAGGAAACATCATGTAATCCAACCCTGAAATACTACTACTATTGGCCCATTTGTCATGGATCTAATAAATGTACTCTCTCTGTGTCTGCTGAATTTGGAAAAATACTCATCTTCTAGTGTCACAGGTGGCTTTCTGTTCATTTGATCTTCACAGTCAAATGCCATGTTCTGTTTATCCCACACTTAGAGATCAGAAGGCTGGATAAGACCATTGGGGTCATTTCAGTTGCACTATAATTACAAGATGATCCTCTCCACTTACATCTTGAGTGTTTTATCTGCTCTACTTTGAACATAGCTTTGCTGAAGCATCAGCGACTCTTGAAAAGCTACTCTACTGTCTAATGGACTTTATGGGCAGATTTATTTTTATCAGCAAGCTAAATTTTAAAATTAATATATTTATATTATATTTCATTACTTTTTAATCACCTTGAATAATGCCTTGACTTTTACCTGACAATATTTCCTCTCAGTAGCCAAGAAAATGTATGCTGAATGTCAGTGTAGTGTAAATTAATTAAAATTAAGTCCAATGTCAGAAAATGAAACCCATTTTAATTTTTCTCTTCCTCTAGGTAGACAAAAAAAAATCTAGTAACAAAATTTTCTCTAATCCCTCATGACTCAATAGAGTTTTGGCCTCATACGATACTTAGAAACTTTGTTATTTAACCTGTAATCATTGCGGGTATAACCATGTTTCAGTGTACCTGTCTACCCTGAAAAGATGAGGAAACTATTAATATGACTAACATAAAATCAGGTAGCATATAAGAATATGTCTGTGCATATATATATATATAGGGAGGATGTGTGTATCTATCCAAACACACACACACTCACATGTATATATATTTATTTTCATTCCTTACCCTGGAAGCATGAAGCTGGAAATTATATGAAATATTTATAGATCCTATTATGTTCAATTTCTGCCATAACTGTTTAGGAATCTGAATTAGCAAATAAGGTTTTATTTCTGGGATAATCAATGGTCCAGTCTCATACTTCTTGTGCATCTAGAATTTTTATTAAGATCATGTAGACATCAGTGTGAAAAGAAATAATAATAGCACTGAGAGCAGAATTATCAGATACACTCTATCTCTTTGGTTTATGCATATTTCCCTTCAAATTTTGAAATGAGTCTTATTTTTGTATTGAGTTCTAATCTCATCATTTAAGATGCTTGTATGATTTTTTTCAGTGAGATAGAATTTTAATTTGTTTTTTATCCTAACAAATAAATGTTTTTTACTGAATTTTTTTACTGAAAACCAACAGCCTTTACTTAATAAAATATCTGTAATCCGAGCTCTCCCTACTCCCTTTTCTGTTTCTCAAAAATGACACAAATGGCAGTTCTTTTTCAAGCTTGTATTTCTGGGTCCTTTAAGTGAGCCCCCTTTCTGTCCCCCCCTTCACTATTTTGCAGATATACACTCAGTTTCTACATGGCTACTTGGCTATTTACTGTAGTAGGAGGTGATTTCAGATTTGGAAGAAAGAAAAGATTTTTTTATTGCCTTCTACATACTCTGATGGTGGACCTTTAAGGACCTACTGATGAAGCTATAGTGTCATGAGATGAGTCAGGGGCCATAGGCTGTGCTGCAGGGTGTTTTGAGTTCAGGGTTCAGAGCAGGAGTCAACACCACTACTGTAGCACTACACAACATCACGGCTCATTCTGGTGTGCAGCCTGGAAGTTGCTTTGCAGATGCTTATAGTGCCAATGCTGTGGTTGGGGAATAGTACATGGAGCTCATGTGGAAGAGTCCTATAAGGAAAGCACGAGAGCTGACAAGACTGTTTGGTGCCTGGTTACAAGGTGGTCACATACAGAATGAAATAATTACTTTAATTAAAAGTAATATTTGTTCTAAACTGATTTCAGTTTAAGGCCAAGTGTGGAATAAAGCCACTTGTTTTCATCTTTGTATTTATGGCTCATCCTTTTCTTCTCCTCCTAATAAATATCTGAAAAAAATAGGAACAACTTTATCATCATGGCAACTTGTGTTGAGGAAGGGTTTGTGTTACAGAAGGGTAACTGAGGCATAAACAACTTGGCTCTGCCTGATCTCCAGCCTGCCAAATTAAAGACTCAGGACAAGCTCAGGAAGGAATAAGGCAGTGTCATGAAAGCTTTAGAACAGCTCCCTAGGCCCAGAAAATGATTAGCAGTACAAGAGCCATGGATGGCTCTGTAGTACAGTTCCATGCTCTTCGGTGTGAAACTAGGACCTGCATATCTCTTCCCAGGAGGAAACACTAAGCCAAAAAGTATTTCCAAGGAAATTTCCAACATGAAGCCAGAGTCCTGGAACTCCTCCTCTTAAAGGAAACTGCTCTTTAGGTAATTTAGGCACAGAATCAGTCTTACTCTTACTTAGTCTCTCTCTGTTGCTGAACTTTAGACAGTCAGCGGCACAGCTTCAACAAAAGAGAAAGGATATCTTTCCTGCCCCTCCAAAATAATTTACAGCCTAGTAGAGCAATGTCTGAAAATATAGCAGCAGAGCACTGACACTCCTCCAAGTCTGAAATAAATCTTAGGGTTAATCCCTCACACCCCAACATACACCCACCCACCCAAACTCATACTCTTCTGTGATGGGTCCTCTGATTATTCATCTCGCGTACCAAAGGCACATAGCAACTCTGATGGTATATCCTGCATTCAAAGGAGGACTTCAGATTAAATGAATCTAAGCTCAAGATGGAGGACAGGACACAAACCGATCTGTTTTCAGTCCATCTTGGTGGCTAAGTTGTAGTTCTGCTTAGTCTGTGTCTTTCTGGACCACCTAAGTCTTCTTGTTGAATATCTACTCTTTCTTTATGTGTGGTAACATCTATTTGGGGCACTTAAAAAAGTCAGTCTGAATCATACCTAGATTGTATACCTGAGAACAAAAAAAGTTGGCGGCCTCATTCACATCATTCCCTTTGAAAATTGTCAAGAATTAGAAGTGTAATTAATGTCACTGTATTAATTTTGCTTTCTTATACTGAACCCACTGCTTTCATGGAATATGTAGAAGAAAAGATATTTGCTAAGAAGGTTTACAACTGTGTGTGTACCCTGCTTTAAAATGGACTGATAATTACTGCAAAATATTTTCTGTCCTCAATGACAATATATTAACCATATCCATTTCAGCAAAATGTCTTTTATTTTTAGGGAGTAGACATTAAACAGGTTGATCACAGTAGTAAATAAAGCTTCAATCTATATGCCAAAGACAACAATAAAAAATAAACATCAACTCAACATGAAGAAATGAATCTTATGAGAGAGTTATTTTGTCACAATGGTCTATTCTTATGACTTTATTGCTTTTTGACTACTTGATTAACTATATTTATAACCTTGTGTTTGTGTTCCCCTGTTCTTAACAATGCTTCAAAACTCTGTGCCTTTTTATGCTTTAACTGTTGTACAAATATTTTATTGGCATCTTTACCTATCAGAAAATGGATAATTAATAAATCTATTATTTTACAATTATGTTTTATAAATGAACTAGGTGAAGAATTTTGTCCCCAAGCAATTCCTAGGAAACACTACTCCCTTAGTTTATATGTATGTGAGTAAAGTGACCACTAATTAGTATTTGCAGACTCACAATAATATGGTTCAGCTATTCAAAAATCATTTGTGCTGCTACTAATTAAAATTACTTTGGAGTTTTAGGAACGTACTGTTATAGAACACCTTTGCAACATCTCTTCAATTTATAGTTCCATGCATTTTTCTATCATTCTTGAAAAATAAAAGATATTCTGCTCTCAGAGAAAGCCATTAAAAAAACTCCAAGCCATTAAAAAAACTCCAAACCAAAACACAACAACAAAACATAAAACAAAATCCCTTGTATCATGTCATTAGAAAACTATTTTGTTGACAGCTATGTTTACTTTTTTTCTATAGTAACAGAGATTACATGAAATTAAATCATGAGATTTCCAGTCTACAGTATCTCAAATGTGAACTGAGTTTTATCTCAGTGCTACAATACATAAAAAGAGGGAAAAAAAAAAGTCTGCATTCATGACATCCTTTTCATGTTTTTAGCTTGGAGCTATAGCACACAGCTCCACAAATGCTTGTATCAGCAAAACTAAGGAACTCCCAATCTTTTAATATGTTGGAATGAGCAAATTCTCTAAAACAAAGATCTGTAGATTTTAGAGAAGCCATCCATTCTGTCATTGAGTTTATGATCACAATTCTGCTTTTTTAAATTATTTATTTTAGAAACATTATGCACTAAAGCAGAGATAGAAAGTGTATGAAACAATTCTGCTGCTCTCTAATTTGGAAAGTATTTAAATAGTGCAAAATATAGTCTTACTCTAGCTACTGATGTGGCCACGTTGTATATACACACACATTACAAAGGCAGTGTTGTATCTATATTTATAATATAGATGGCATCAACTGTATGTTCAGCAGAAATTGCCTTTCTATGGAATATAACAGAATTATAAGCTTTGCTGAGCATCTCACTGAATTGAAATAAATAGCTTAGGCTCTTCAAATTCCATTTTTATGCTTAACAAACTGTCACCAAGGAAGTAGTTTTGCATGCTTTATGACAGCTTCAAGAGATTTGCAGTTGTGCCCTGAATGCATTCAATTATACTTAATATCAACCTTCAGAATTACTTTTTACCATTACGTGGACAACTTTAGTGCAGAGGGAAGTACTTTGTCAGAGACAGTATGCTAATGTCATCTATTTGAACATCTGATATATTCAAACAAGCCATTCTGTATAGAGAAAAAATTACATCAAGTGTATATTAAATATCATAGGCCTTTTTTCCCCAGTATTGTCCAGCTGAAGAGTTAACTACAGTGACTTGGAAAAGGCTTGGAGGACAGGGTGAGCCCTGGGGCAGAGCTTGGGCCCCAGAGAGTGGACATCGTACACCAGGAACTACCTCTTGTTACTTGGCCATGGCTCCAGTCTCTAGAAAACTGAAGAGAAAAAAAAGATTATCAAAACTCTTCCTGAAAAAAAAAATCTCACATTTCTGCCTCCCTCTCCTTTGGACAAGGTGGATGGTGTCTCATAGTCTGCCTCTCACCATGGACTCTGGTCTAAAACAGCTACGCTTGTCCTGTGCCTTGGGCTTTACCAGAATAACCTCACGTGAGTAACTACCCCTGCAACAGTTACTGATGACACTCAGTCAGCATCTTTATTTTACATGCATTGTTTAGTGGTCATCCTTATTTCTGTCTTGGAAAATGTGGCAGGCCTGAAATTCTACAAAGCTGGATACTGGATCTTTGGTCCCTGAAGTAGGTTGGTAATGTGACCTGCAAACCTGGCTACCTTGTGCAGGTCCCGCAGCATGGGCCCCATGTGGCTTTGCCGTGGTGCTGGCCTCCCTGCACCCAGCAAAGCAGATACTGCAGATGGACCAGGTAAATGTGCTGTGGTGAGGCATATTTTGAATGTGACACGGTAAGTTCATATGAGAGAAAGGAAATTTGCTTTCATCATGACTAAATATCATGCTGTAGTTTGCTACTTCTACTAATCCACAGCCCAAGTTTGCATGTAGTAAAGCATAACTAGTTGTGTTGTTTTTTTTTTTTTATAATTTCAAATCATCTCTGCTCCTCGAATGCAATCCTATTAGTGTCTGATTAAAAATTATTTCAAAAAGATCATGTGTAATTCAGAGATAAGGCCCAATTTCTAGGTGTTTCTTGGAACACAAAGTGCTATGTCTGCAAGGCTTAATGAGTATCTGACAAAAATAATTTGAAAAGGCTGTCTACAAAAGAGCAATCTTACACAGACATACTGATGTGCCTCATTAAAAAAGCTGGATCATGATCATCAGGGTACTGTGAGTACTAATAACACAATAGTTTAGCTTAATCTAAATTAGACTGTTCTGGAAAGCAACTTATAGGTATTGAGTGCGACTGATGAAGTAATGTAATTTTTGCTGATAATACTATACTTAGCACACAGAAACAAGTTCAATGCTGGCTGGACAAAACAATTTGAGTGAATTGCAAATAAGCACATAACATAAATGCTGCCTATTTGCTAAGTGCTGAGCATCAACAATATACTGTTATCTGTAGCCTCAATTGGAGAAAACTTCAGGTTTTGACAATACTAACAAACCATTGTAAGTGTTGGCAGCAGTCCAGAGGGCCAGGTTCAGGTGGCCTGGGCTGAAATAACACATGGAATTCCTGCTAGTGCAGCTCCTCAGGCAGCCTGAGCCAGGGGGGGGTCTATCCCTAATGATTACTGCTTTTGGCAGATTTCCTCCTATGAAAAACTAGCACTTTATTAAAGTCTTTACAGTCCTGCAAAGATTCCACCTTTTTCTTGTTAAAACTAACAATAAAATTCTACAAGACCAGTGATGGCTATGCAAGCAATATAAAAGCCCATTAACTAACTCAAATGATATGATAATATCCTCTTCTCTAACATTTTTCTTTTCTGTTAGTGAGCACTGAAGTCATGTAAAGTTCTAACATCTACCTGTCATTTTCCCTCATTTTGGCAGGGTGGGAAACAAGAAAAAAGGTAAAAATTGGAATGTAATATTCTGTAGTTTGAGCAATTATAATAAAAATTAGAACATTACAAACCTCAGTTTCTCACACTAAACACTAATTTGGCCATTTGCTGTATTATTGTATTATATTTTATATTTATTCAGTGATAGAATCTTTCTGTGTTATTCAATGTGTACCCTGAAATATAAAAAGAATACAAGTTCAACAGCTTCAGACTTTGGCATCACCTTAAGTAACATGTATATATTTTAATTTCTGTGTCGCTGACTTTTATAGGTGTCTGAAGATTCTGTATTACAATTATACAGAGCAACTGTATACAGTACATCTAATTTCTTATATTTTCATTATTGATAGGGTCTAAGCATTTTAATTTTCATTCTGCTTAGTACAAGTTCAGCTGCTAATTTTGACTCAATGAATATGTACCTGCTTCAGGTACACCATCATACCTACAGATGGACATCATTAAAATTTTGTTTGTATTAAGCGAGAACAAGGTGCACAAGACAGGTGATTTTTTGATTTAGTTTTTAGAACAAGATCTTTACTGACAACAGAGCAGATGGTCAGCTTAGTTGAAATGGAGAATTAAAATAACTCAATAGATTTTGGCAGATGTTCACTACATTCATACATGAATAAACGTGCTCCCCATCCTTTATCTGGTCCTGGGTGTAAGGATGTTCAGTACTTCACGTGTAGTGTGTTCTGAAACCTAGACCATGATAACTCTTCATTTTCTAGTATCACTTACAGTGTAAGAATGATGTTTTTTGGTTCTATCCATCAGAAGACATAAAGATTGTTAAAATCTCAATTTATTTTCATATATTTGTTTTAATGTTTATTACAGACAAAGTTTCGTACCAATCAAAATGGTATTTTCAGGATAGGCTGCTCATCTTAAGAGTAAAATAGGAACTGTGTATCCCAGGTCCACTAGCTGTAACTCACTGCTCAAGCACAGAAACTGGATGTCAACAAGTATTATAATTCAGCCCTAAAACTCATATGTAAATACAGATCCTGGTGTTTGTGTTTAGCTTACTTTGATTATAAGGCTACCCATTTTGAGACTTTCCAGTCTAAAGATAACTGCTTCCACAAATTCATCTTTTTAGATTTCCAGGAATGTTAAAACAGAATACTTCAACCTGGACCAGTTTTATCATCTAAGTTTTAATATAGAGAAAGTTTGCAGGAATCCTTGGTTTATCAAGAAAAGCTTGGTCAATAAACTTTTCTCACTGACAATGTGGTATCCATGAGATTTACCTGCAAAACAGGAAAAACTTGTTCATAGACTCAACATAGAAACAATGTTCTGAAAGAGAAACAGTAAGTTCATGACTTCATGTACACTATATAGTTTTTACACAGGTGGGATTTTCAGAGGTACATGCTCGGTACTTGGTGGATTTATACAGGACCTCAAATACAGAATATGGAAAACTGCTGATTTTATACAAGGTAGAACAATTCCAAGAAGACTGGGAAAAAGCAAAGACCATCACTTACTTACAGGGCCTTGACTTCAGGTATGGAAAGCCCTGGCTCCGAGCATGAAGGGTAGCACTCTTTTGGTGCCATCAGAAGACTTAATACCAAGAATATAAGTAGGTCTGATATAAGACTTCTTATTTTCTATAAAAGTTTGAGCAGACAATAAGCAGCTTGACACTTTCATGGAAAAGAGAGAAAGAAAATCCTGCCTGTCACTTAAGCTCCAGCAGAAGTCAAGCCTCTTTCTTTCAGTGGGACGTGTAACATCAGGTGCTCAGCAACTCATCTGACAAGGCAGAGCTTTCGAGTTATTTGACAAATGACTGGTGCAGTTTGAGCCTGTCCTGTCACTGAAGGTGACAAAGGCATCATATCTTCAGTCTTCTGGACCAAGAGGCTAATTGCGTTCACTCTTTGGAGATGCTGAGTGGTCCTGTCTGCAAATGGGCTGTGTGTTTTGAACTATGACAGGATGTCCTTTGAGGCCAGTGACAGTGGTACATTGATTAACATTGCCCACAAGTGAGTCAGAGCATGGTCTCTCAATACTAGCACTGTGCAAATGCAGAAAACGATGATATTTTAAGAAAAAATAAAATAAAATAAAATTGGACTTCTGCCATTGTGAATTCAGAGTATTATTCCGAGCACTTATCATTAATGTCTGAAATGCAAGCACTCCAAGATAGTACAGATGTCTTTTTGGAGTGTGGATAATCTTGTGAATGGTCTTGTGGACTATCAGTGGTCCAGGAGCCACAGAAAAAGAATCCAGACTCTTGTAGAAGGGTACATGTCTGAACAAACTCCATTTAAATAGTGGACAATAATTAATATGACAGCCCTTCCAATCAGATGCCTCACAACAACCCTTCTAATAAAAACCTTATCTACTCCCTTCCTTTCAGTATAAGGTAATAAAATTGTTTTCTTGAAAGACTAATGAAAGAGTTTATGACATTCAGATATAGGCTTTATTTTTTTTCTGTGAATGTTTTGCAATTGGGGCAATACAAATCCTGTTGTATGTGCCATTCAGGAATTCTTGCCAACCCAGTAAAGAAAAAAAGATTGGAAAAGAAACGGAATGATAAAACTTGTCAGAACCACAAGGTGGCAATACTGTTTAAAACATAGAGCTTACTCAACTAAAACAGTAGAGTTGTGACCATTCATAGCAGATAGCATGCATACGACTTGTTTACAACTACAATGTAAGATGGATATTTTCAGGGAAGATAACCACAAATTAACAGTATCCAGAGGGTTTGTTTTAATTCTCCTTTTAACAAGCACTGTAGAACAGGTTCTTGTTCAAGATTGTGGCTCAGACTTGAGTGCAACAATGCTGCTGGATTTCAATACAAAACCCACAAGAGATAAGAATGAGTATACTGCATTCAGTTAACTTATTGTGCACTCATAATTTTCTCTTTCACATCCTCAGTTTCTGAAGAAGAGAAGTTTGAGGTGATTAAATAGCGTCTGGCAGCTACTATTGTTGATTAGCTATCATGTTAATAATCACAGTCACTTTCAGGCAGCAGAGTAAGCAGATGCAGGAAGCTGCTGTTGCATTGCTTCATCAATATAAAATGTGTTGCATATAAAAGCTGTCATTCAGAGCAAGCAGATAAAATGATACCATATACCAAGGGTAAGCATTGCTTTCCTGTTTCTGGGGCAATGCCTGTTTATCTTATTAGTTATTGATATCATCTCATAACAAAACAGAATCTTACCAAACTGAAGTGCTTAGGCTGCAACAGCTCAAAGAAGATAGGTGGCAAGTAATGAGGGTAACAACTAGATGGTTCCACAGCAAGGCAAAGAGGTTCATCAAAGGCACATGAGCTCATTGAGAAATGCACGTAAACACACAGTCACATTTCTGAAGCACTAAAAGGAGTGATGGAACGTTACAAAGAAATTATATTCCAGGGACATACACAATGATATAAAAGTAGAAAATCTAGTCCTGTTTGCACACTGCAATGACAAGAGGAGTCCTACACACACACATGCCTCCAGAGTCACAAGGGAAATCACTTGCAGCAGGTAGCCACTTGCTGTTTTAGCCTCTGTCTCAGATAGTACTCTGCTGGCAGTTGCAGGCTGCAGAACTGCTGATTTGCTGTGATGAAGATTTGTCATGGTACAGTAAGAACTTGTTGTTGGCCTACTGATTGCCATGACAAACTTATCATATCTATTTCTGTTTACCTTGACAAATGCAAATAACAACACAAATCATTAGTTCAGAGCCTCATTCAAGATATGTTTTTTAGCAATAGGAACACAGTGCCCGGTACTGGTCTATGAAGAGGAATGATATTATATTTAACTGCAGGGTATATCTTTCTCCTTGATGCATACTATAGCATGGAACTCCTGTTAACTTTAAAGGGTTATAGACTCCAGGAACATCAAAGTAGAACATACCCTGAGGAAAAAAGTCTGTCCTTGGCTGCTCAGGTACAGCTGTTATTGACATTAATATAAGAATGCAGTTCTTAACCCTAAGTATGACCATTTCTACTGGATCTGGAATTAAGGTAAATTCTCATGGAAAAGTCTTACAGAATATCCAGAAAATAGCAAATCCTAAGAATATTTTAAAACCAAAATCTTACTAGACAATGAAATACTTATTGTATTGCTAATAACTATTAACTAATTTCAAAATTACTAACAAGAAGTATCTCACCCTACTTATTTCTGTAGTTTTCTTTGGTTTTATACCTTGAATTGCACAGTTTCACTCCTGCAGCTAGAATTCTTTTCCAGGACTTGACATAAAGTGGCAGATGCATCCAACTTTTCTACTCACTGCTGCCTAAACATTCAGGCCTTATGAGTCTACAGCTCAGGCATGATTTTTAGCCTAGATTATTGTGTATTTCTATCATTAGTAGACATTAATATCTACTCTTCAGGAAAGTAAAAACTTCGTATTGATTTCAATATACTTTCTCTGTCATAGTTCAAGTTTTCTGAGAAAGAAATAAGAGTTACCCACACAAGTATTAGAAATGGAATTTTCTCTGAATGTATCTAGCATTTAGATTAGACATTCACAGCTGGTTAGAAGTTTGCATGTGTTACGGGGAATTCTGCCTTAACAGGTGATTAGGCAAAGAACTATCTTATATACTATCCAGCTCAATTTCTCAACTTGTATGCAGTGAAATCACAGAATTACAGTATCACAGAATCAAAGAATGTTCAAGGTTGGAAGGGACCTTGAAGTATCATCTAGTCCAACCCTCCTGCCAGAGCAGGATCACCTAGATCAGATCACACAGGATTGTGTCCAGGTGGGTTTTGAATGTCTTCAGGGAAGGAGACTCCACAATCTCCCTGGACAGCCTGTTCCAGACTCTGTCACTGTCACCATGAAAAAGTTTCTCCTTATGTTTATATGGAACCTCCTATGTTCCAGCTTGAGCCTACTGCCCCTTGCCCTATCATTGGACATCACTGAGAAGAGCATAATAGGGATGAGTGATCTGCATGAAGTCGGCTGAGAACATCAAGCCTTTAGTATCACAGAATCATAGAACGTTGTGGGTTGGAGGGAACCTTCAAAGGTCATCTAGTCCAACTCCATTGCAATGAGCAGGGACATCTTCAACTAGATCAGGGTACTCAGAGCCCTGACCAACTTGACCTTGAATCTTTTGAGGGATGGGGTATCAGCCACCTCTCTGGGCAACCTATGCCAGTGTTTTTTCCTTAAATCTATTTTAGGCCTACTGTCTTTTAATTTAAAACCATTACCTCTTGTGCTTTTGCAAGAGGGCCTGCTAAAAAGTCTGTCCCCACCTTTCTTACAGGCCCCCTTCAAGTAGTGAAAGGCCACAACAAGGTCTTCTCAGAACCTTCTCTTTTCCAGGCTGAACAATCTCAACTCTCTCAGCCTTTCTTCACAGGAGAGGTGTTCCAACTCTCTGATAATTTTTTTGGCCCTCTGGACTCACTCCAACAGGTTCATGTCTTACTTGTGCTAGGAAATGTATGGAAAACTGCATGGCCACTGGGTCCACTGAAGCAGGGAAGGTCTGGGAGGTCAGAACAAGAAGAGCTTTATCAGAACTTCTAGTGCTGTGATTTTTGTAGCATGACAGTGTGGGAAGAAAGCATAAATAAATAATAAAGTGACCTGTAGACTAACATGCTCCTTGGTTTAAAAGTAGTTCAAAAGTATTTTCAAGTATATATTTTAAGATGACATGCCATTAAAATAAAAAATTAATAAACAGAAGCAACAAAAAGCAACATATTTCATTTCACATTAAATACATCTAGGTGATTTGTCACTTTGCCATACCTTACCAGTGGATGACAGAGGGAACAGGTTACAGGACTGCAGGACAACAGCTGTGCTGTAAGTCACCTTGTGAGCACTGGATCTGCTGTGCTAGAGCAGAAGCATCACATATCTTGTCCAATATTCTATTTTTGAAAGTGACTAGTTTCTATAGAAAGTGCAAGAAAAGAACATAAGGGAAAAGTACAGGGTAAATTCTTTAGATGTGATAAACTGCTTAAATTAAAACAGTAGCTGATATATGCCTCAAAGCACAAAGGTTTCTAGCCTTTACATTTCTTTATCCTGTCTTAAATATAATCCAGATCATTCCTTCACAATGTCTTCAGGTGAAAGAATCCTTATGACAGTAACAATTTTTTTCTTACCATTTTTATTTGCTATTAAAGAGCAACAGTGCAGCCACAGAGGCAAAAAGCAAGGGTTTTATTTTTGCATTTGTTTGAGAGGTGGCAAAAGACATTTGACCTCAAAGGAAAAAACAGGGTAGAGAAAGACTAGAAGGGTCAAATTGTCTTTGCTTGTGTCTTTCATCCCCTGGAGGTCCCAATACACTGTCTGAAAAATGGATGGGTGTGTGTATTTGTGTGTATTCCTTTATGTGTATACTCTTCAGGTGACATGGAACTGAAGGATACTCAAAGAGATAAAAGCTTTAAGATTTGGTATATTTGAAAAAATCAATATCCAAATAAGGTTTTTGAGCAAGGTGTGCATCTGGGAGTGATTTCAGAATGTACCCATTGCCTGATGTTGTAGTGTTGTTTTGGGAAGAATTGTCTTTATCAAAGAATACTTCTGGGAAATGTGACATCCCACAATCTGCTCTGAGTACCCTACAGTGAGCAGGATGAGCAAATATAAAGAATGGAATATAGCGAAATAAGAATTGAGACATCCAAAATCTAAATTGAGGTTTCTGTTCTCATGGCGTTGATAGAGGAGGCTGAGTTACTAAAATGAATCACTATTTGATGCTTCGTAACACCAACAGAAAATTAGAATAATGCTAAAGCCACAAGACTGGTCTAAATTATACAAAGTAACACAGGTGCCACAGATGCAGGCATTGGGGTATGGAAGAGGGCTGCAATAACTACTCCTCATGGGCTAGTATTGAAAGTGAAATTGATTAACTTGTGGGAGGTTTTTTTCCCCACAGGTAGCCTATAAAAGAAATTAATACAGAAAAGCCCACTGTGTTACAATATAATCTCTTTATATTTATCTTGCAGTAACCTCCTATGTAGACAAGACCTACAAGTCCACAAGTCCAAAACCAATACAGCTAAGACACTGAAAGCTTTTGAAGACAACAATTAGCAACAAGAACCTGAACTAATCATAGTAAGTGGTTTACAGATTAAATATTAACTGCTGAAAGATGGTTTCTGAACATGTTTCTGTAGGTTTATTTACACCAGTTATTTCAGCAAATAACACCTACATCTCTAGATCTTTCTTGTACACCCTTTTTTCATCTTTTCTTCACTATAGGGACTTTACTATAATTTTACCTCTCATTTGCTCTCATGTTTGTATATCTTTCTCTGGATTTCCTGCCTTCTTTTTCAGAAAAAAAACAGAAAACCAAAAATAGGAAAGATAATTTTTTTAAATCCCACAAAAGAGACTTAAAAACAAAAAAAGTGTTTCAGACAAGGCTCTATCATCAGCACAATTGATGAAGGCAGAAATTGTCTGAATTTTGTCATACCTAATAAGAAGTCAATAAACAATTAGCTCATAATTTCAACATCTTTGCATGGTAAATGGTCTAATAAGTAAATATGTTGCTGTAAATTTATTTTCTCAACATGTTATTGAAATACTGACCAGAAGACTAAAAGAGAGATGAGTAAGTGAGCAGATTTCCCTGCTCTTTGAACACTCAGTACTGACACTGAACAGCCCTATAAAGATACACCAGCTGCAAAAGATTAATGTGCATTTGCAAAATACATAGCCTAGAGAACACTTCAGACAGAGCTCCCTAGGGGCTACTTTTGTGTTTGTAAGTATTCAGCTGAATTTCTAAATCAGAAGAATAGAAGCTTACATTTAGCAGAAAGGTTCTCAAGAGCATGGACACTTTAAAGCTCAATCTTAATGGCTGAACTACAAATCTTATGGAAGTACAGAAATCTGCTACAGTGATTTCACCATCCAGTTAAATAAAACCAAAATTTCATCACTTCATATTTACACTGAGGGAAATAGCTTCAAATATGTTTAGCATGTTTAAATCAGCAAAGAGATGCTCTTACGCTTGTTTCTGTAAAAGAAACATCTACTTTCAGGAGAAAGTTTTAGTTCTAGAAATTCACATTAATCACAATAATTTGTTCTAGGTCAGATGAGCCCTCTAATCTCTTTCTAGCTGTTGTTAAACATGAACATCAGACTTATAAAACATTTATTAAAAATGTTTACTTTAACAGAAGAAAGGTGAGGAAAAAGGCAATCCACATGAATAAGACAGAAGGTTATTTTCTTTTTTCCCCCCCGCTAAGGCTTGGGACTTTTGTTTATAAGTAGTGGACATGATCTGGAGCACCAGTATAGCACTGTTTCCTAAAGAAAACACGTTACTGATAATATTTCACTTATGGTAGTGTAATATCCCTGCATTTGTCTGTATTTTCATGCATAGAAAACACGAGAAAATGCTGCTTACATCATCAAAACAAACTCTCATAGAAATTTTATAAGCCAGCAAAGCACAGATGGTTGAAGGCATATGTTAGATCACTATTATAGTTTGATTTACTTCGGAAGGATTTCTCAGCTCAGGCTCCAACAAGTTTCTCTTAGAACTCCGAATGAGCATGCAAAACAAATCATGTAGCATAGCTGTGTATAAATGCTCTTTCGGTCCCATATAAGTACTTGTCCAATTATATATAAGATTGAAACTACTTTAGAATAATAAAAGTATGCATTATTAATACCTGATTCTTCTAGTTTCTTCTGTGGTATACTTTTGTTTCAATAGGCAAGGCCAAAGTGCAAATGACTGAAGTCAGTTTGTATTAAAATCCCTCACATGTTAGATAAGCATGTACTTACGGGCCATTTGTACCTGATTCTGCAGGTTTTTAGTAAAAAATTCATTTATGTGAATGAGATTTTAACTTTATGTGCTGTTTCATAGATAAAAAACACCATTTAAAAAGAAGATTTTGCTTTACCATTTAGAATCATTCTTGTAACTCGATTCTTATGAATTTGCATGTGCAATTTGTGGATTAAAATAGAAAGGCATTAGCCAATGATATTTTTCCAACAAGCAGTATACAATGTATGATGGTACGAGGGGCAAAATTCTGATCAAGTTCATGAATCTAACAGGAGTCAGGCAAACCTAGAATACTCAAGTATCACTTTGGGTGCCAAAACTGATCCCCTAAGTATAGTTTTTCACATCTAGATTTAGCCAGCAAGATGGAAAACATTGTTAAAACTACATGGTGGCTTGAATTAAGGGAAAACATCCTTTTCAGCTGTGTAGGTCTTCAGGACTATCATGTCTGACACTTTGACACACATTTCCATCATACCAACAGTCCATCAAAAGTCTCTGAGTCACTGCTTCAGACAGGGGTCTTCCTTGGATACAGCTGAAACACAGAACCCTTCCTCAGTGTTAATATGCAACTATCAATGTCAATGTACTTTGGATGTACCCTCATAAAGGATTTTTTTCAGCCATCCTTCAAGCCTCAACTTTTTATCCCGTATAAGATTTCTTCAAGTGTTTTATTTCACAAGGTGCATAAAAAGCAAAGCAGAGAAATAACATACACACTGCATGAAGTAAGATGCCCTCTGAAAGATATTGACCCCACTGAGTAATTGCTGCCCTGCCTTTCACACCCATAGAAGCCAGAATTTGTCTTTCTGCCCAGCACACAGAGCTATGCACAGTAACACTGTGACACTGGGTTAACTTTTCCTATAACCAGATTCTTAACACATTTTGAGACACTGACAAGGTCTGTAAATAAGTTGTGAATCAAGTCAAGTCACAATCGCTTTTCAGTTCTAAATTGAAAGTTTTACCACACACTATGCATATGGGGAAGGGGAAAAGCACATGGTCATAAATTAAGGATGGAAAGTGGAGAAGGAGGATGGCAGAGTTGATTAAGAAGAGTTGCTGTCATAGAAATGCTCTACCTTTCCTGTTAGTCTAACCTCAGTTCCTGGAAAATTTATAGAGAAGATTAGACTGAATACTACTGGAAGGTATTTAAAGAATAATGCAATTTAAAGAATAATGCAATCATTAGGCACAGTCAACATGGCTACACAAAGCAAAAATCTTGTTTAAGTAATTCACTATCCCTCTATAATAAGGTCACTCGCCTAGTGGATGAAGGGAAGATGGTAGATGTGGTTTTGCTGGATTTCAATAGGATGTCACAGCATCCTTCTGGACAAGTTGTCCAGCTGTGGGATAAGCAGGTCCACAGTGTGCTGTCTAAAGATCTGGCTAAAGGGCAGAGATCAAAGTGGTTGTAGTGAATGGGGCTACATCTAGTTGGTGACTGGTTACCAGCAGTGTTCGTCAGGGTTCAATCCTAGGACCAGTCATGTTCAGTATATTTATCAATGATTCANTGTCCAGCTGTGGGATAAGCAGGTCCACAGTGTGCTGTCTAAAGATCTGGCTAAAGGGCAGAGATCAAAGTGGTTGTAGTGAATGGGGCTACATCTAGTTGGTGACTGGTTACCAGCAGTGTTCGTCAGGGTTCAATCCTAGGACCAGTCATGTTCAGTATATTTATCAATGATTCAGATGTAGAAGTTGAATGCACCATTAGCAAGTTTGCTGATTATACCAAACTGGGAGGTGCTGTTAACTCTCTTGAGGGAAAGGAGGCCTTGCAGAGGGATCTAGACAGATTGGAGCATTGGGCTATGATTAACAGGATGAAATTTAAGAAGTTCAGATGTCAGATTTTGCACATGGGACAGAGTAATGCCAGGCATCATAATAAATTGAGAGAGGAGTGGCTGTAGAGCAGCCACGTAGAAAGGGGTCTAGAAGTACTGGTTGACAGTAGGCTCAATATGTCAGGAATGTGCCCTGGCAGCCAACTGGGCAAACAGCATCCTGGGGTGCATCAAACAGAGCATAACCAGCCAGTCAAAAGGAGGGATTATCCCCTTGTGTTCAGCATTGGTGTGGCCTCACCATGAGCACTGTGGGCAGTTCTGGACCTCAGAATTTAAGAAGGTTATGAATGTGATGAACATGTCCAGAGGAGAACAACAAAGCTGGCGAAAGGGCTGGGAGAAATGTCCTGTGAGGAGAAGCTATGGACTTTGGACTTGTCTAGTTTGGAGAAAGAGAGGCTGAGGAGTGACCTCAATGCTCTCTGCAGCTTCCTGAGGAGGGGAAGTGGTGCTGATCTCTTCTCCCTGGTAACCAGTGATAAGACATGTAGGAATGGTTCAAAGCTGCTTCAGAGGAGGTTGAGTCTGGACATTAGGAAGCATTTATTTACCAAGA
>VWZY01005561.1:173099-209545 GCA_013399075.1 Chloroceryle aenea | reverse complement strand
TGGCAGCCAACTGGGCAAACAGCATCCTGGGGTGCATCAAACAGAGCATAACCAGCCAGTCAAAAGGAGGGATTATCCCCTTGTGTTCAGCATTGGTGTGGCCTCACCATGAGCACTGTGGGCAGTTCTGGACCTCAGAATTTAAGAAGGTTATGAATGTGATGAACATGTCCAGAGGAGAACAACAAAGCTGGCGAAAGGGCTGGGAGAAATGTCCTGTGAGGAGAAGCTATGGACTTTGGACTTGTCTAGTTTGGAGAAAGAGAGGCTGAGGAGTGACCTCAATGCTCTCTGCAGCTTCCTGAGGAGGGGAAGTGGTGCTGATCTCTTCTCCCTGGTAACCAGTGATAAGACATGTAGGAATGGTTCAAAGCTGCTTCAGAGGAGGTTGAGTCTGGACATTAGGAAGCATTTATTTACCAAGAGGGTGGTTGAAAACTGGGACAGGCTTCCTAAAGAGGTGTTCAATGCCCCAAGCCTCTCAGTGTTTAAAAGACATTTGGACAATGCCTTTAACATGCTGTAACTTGGTCAGCTCTGAAGTCATCAGGCAGTTGGACCAGATGTTCATTGTAGGTCCCTTCCAACTGAAATAATCTCACCTATTCTATTCTAAAGGATTATTAAAAAAAAAAAAAAATAAAAATCTCTAAATCAGTTTACTACAAGCTTCTTTTAAACTTAAGTGGCAGTGACTAAATAAACAATTCAGTCTTGGTGAAATACAGCTCTGAGGTGAGGACCATTATGATGTATATAACATTGCCTCAAACTTGGGCAAAGGTGCCATTTTACAAAGTATTTTACAAAGTTTGTGCCAAAGTCTGGAATGTTATTCTACTCTGGCAAGACAGTTTTAACAGTTCAAATCACAGGCACTGGAACCCAGTGACAGAAAAGCAAACAGCAAAACTGAAAAATAAACAGACTTTCCCTCCTCCCCTCTGACAACCACCAGTAGTCAGACAAACAGATTCTGTCCCCTACACAGTCAGCAATTAACATGGTCCCATGATAACTAATTTGCTGTAGGTTTTAATTTCTTTCTTTTTTTTTTTTTTTTTTCTTTTCTCCAAGAGGCAGTACACAGGTCTCTCTGGGAAGGATAGTCTGATGATAAATAATATAACAGTTTGACTAACTCATGTTCATGCTATGGGAAGACTGAACATTTCCCATTATTGCAAGTGTTGCAAAATCTGGCTACATGAAAAAAACTATGTTGCAAGAAAGAATGGAAGAAAGAAGATGTCAAGAACTAAATGCTCAAAAATTCCCATCATAGCATATTCTTAGAGTTAAAAACTTCTTCCTTCAACTTGCTAAAGGCAAAGTGTTAATGAGACCCCCTGGTGGGATGGAGAAAATGACACATATGCATTCCTCTCCTTCTCATCCACCTCGGTTGGCCATTAGCAGTTATTTCTGTTGTCCTGGACCAGACTCTTATCTTTAACCAGAAGATTATAAAAAGCATCAGCAAGAATTCTCCCTAGATTTTTGAAGGCAATACATGTTTCTCAAAAATCCATTCTTCTCACTTTAGATTGGTGTCCTAGAAATCTGTTGTTCTGTTCAACACTGTACTGCCTACAGACTCCCACTACACAAAGTGCTGTTCCTGTATTGATACAGCCATCTTTTCTCCCCTACTCTTTCTTTATAAAGACAGGGCATAAAATATTTCTGTATATCCCTCATATGTTTACAGAGTTGAAAGCTAAGCATTTGTTTTCACACACAACATTAAATGTTGAACACAGTCTGCAAATAGCTTAAGCCTTATGCTAATGTATGGTATAATTGGCTAAGATTAGAACAAGGTGGCTAATGATATAATTGTTCACAAGTGTTTGTGAATTAATTTACTTTAGCTGAAGTTTGCAGTCCTTCTGTCCTTGTTTCTAAATGACAGCTCGCTAATGCCCCTTCCTGCTACTTTTGCCAGAAGTCCATTTTAGTGCTCTAATCAAAAATTTGTTGATCATCACCTAATGAGTGGGTAGGTGGGAAAAAAATCCCAAAGCACTGTTTGGCAACTCACAGCTAAAGAAAAAAAAAAAACAAAAAAACATATTCTGGAGATCACATTGAAGAGGAAACAATATAAAAAAACCTCTAAATCTGAAGAATACATTCGGATATTGAATGTCTGAGAAAAATCCGTATTTTCCTATCTGTAGGCTATAGGAATCAAAGAAATTGTTGAGCATGAATTATCTGCTCATTACTGGAAAAGTAAAGGAAATTCCTCTTCCAACTTTTTGTAAATAATTGCTGTGTAAATGTATTTTTCTGAATGTCCATCTTTTTTTTCAGATATCTAAGTATAATCTGATCAACATACAAAAATGTATAAAGCTCTTCTTATGCTTAAATAACTTCCCTAGTAAAATGACATACATTTTAAAATTAAAATGGCAAAGGCAAATGTGTCTTGAGACATTGATAGCTTTTACCTTAATATTTAACTACTCCTTTAGATGAGTGCCCAGAGTGATCTCTGGCCTTTTGGCTCTGACATTTTACACACAGAGGTAATTGAAATTAAGTAGACCTCCTGACAAACATAAGTAAAACACTCTGAAGATTGTTTTTAACGTGGCAGTATATAGTATTGTCAAGGAATTAAAAAAGAATAGAAGGATCCACCAATTTTAATCCATCCCTGAAATTTTCACTGCATGCCCAATGTGTTATGCTCAATTATTATAGCTTCAGAATAGCATATATCATCAATACTGTGGTCATCTCCTCTGCTTACTAACTAGGTCACAGACACATTTGCCATTCCAGAAAAGAATTTGCATGGCAGAGATTTTCATTCATCTATTATTTCTGCTTTCTGGAAAGCACATGAAAATACTGCTTGTATCATCAGATACAGTATTTGGACTCTCATGTATGGTAGCAGTTTGAAATGAATGAGGAGTTCACAAGCTAAAATTATTTGGTGTTGAATACACTGGTGGATGGTGTCTGCTACAGGGTATGTATTATCTATGCCAAGCAAAGTAAATTAGAAGTTTATAATTTACAAAATAGTTTCCTTACAGATTTGGGTGTATTCTAGGTCATTGCACATTCCCTTTGAAATTGCATTATTATCTGTGGCAAAAGATGAAATATTTTTTTCTTCCTCAGCTGCATTAATTTTTATTATTATTATTATTATTACAAAAGTAGTAAGACCACTACCTGAAAGAATAGTAGTTAGAAAAAAAAAAAATCTGTGCAGAATATTTACTCAAAACACCAAACATTGCATTAAATGCAGCTCTGTGTCAGCTCGTTAACCTGAAAGAGATTCATTAATCTGGCTATGTAAGGGAGAGACAAAAATAGTTGCTTTATCACTTTCTTCTAGTGGACATTTGCCTAGCTTGCATATATATGAAAATGAAATAAAGGAAGACCTTGTGACCTGAAAAACATCATCATCTCACATGGCAATCAACTATTGAGTGGGATTTCCTGTATGGTGCTCTTGTTTTTTGATATTTTCCTCAGCCCACTTAGATGCTACTTTAATATCTTCATTGTATCAAATTCAGACCTAGTAAAAGTTAATAGTTCTCTCTTTACTTGCCATGTCTTCAGAAGGAACACATGTAGGATAACCAAACTTTGTCTTGGAGAACACCTATGGATACTATGTTCTGTGTTAACTTGCCAAAACATCACAAAACATTTCCAAACAGATCTTTACTTTTTCTAATGGCATTGTCCGTATCTAGACTTTTCTGTCTTCTGTAAATACTCTTAAAAGATTGATCACTAAGAGCCATAAAAGAAAATGCAAAATTTAAATTAATTGCAATTCTGTAGTTTTAGGTATTTCCAGAGAACAAAAACGTAAGGCATACATTCTAATCAGTGAAAGACGTATTTGTCTGTGTAGTGTCATCCAGCACAATCACAATACTTTTATGATATATTTAATATTTATTCAAAATTATCTGCATAATTTTCAGTCCAAAGCACGATATAACAGATACATGTGAACACTGCAATATTTATTTCGGATTATCACAAAATAAGTTTGAATCTTATAACTGATTACCAAGTTTTGATTTTTCATTGAGGTACAGTTAGAACATCTAAAATGCATGTGTCTAGACCTGCATGCACATACTATACCTGCACACACCATGAATACACTGCTTTATGCAGAGAAAGGGCATAGCTTTCAGATTCTGCCTACCTTCATCTTTCTGCTCAGCTTCCCTCCTTCCATGTCCTTTTTCTCTCCTCTTCTATTCTCACTTAACATCCCAAATTTATCTGTAGCATGAATGAAATGAAAAAAACAGGTATCCTTTAGGAAGCTTTCATGAATCAAAATGAATCTTTAATAACATCTTAGTTAAGAAGAGATGTCCGGTTCATTCCCTCTAAGTCCATCCCTACAGCATTCAACTCCTTGGAGAAGATGGCACAATAGATGAGCAAGTGCAAGGACCATGCAGCACAGTCAAACAAATTTTTCTGGGAAGCCTTGTAGCACACTCATGGTGTTTCTTGCAGGAGGAAACTGACTCTAAAACAACACAAGAGTGCATTAACTCTTTCAAGAAAAATTTATGACACAGTAACTTGCAGTAGCAATGATTTAATATTCAATGTTGCCTGAAATAGTAAGAGGTACTTCAGGATCTTTTATACTGTCACACCTGTAAGATTTCAGTTTCTTAAAATAAATCGTGGTTAGAATGGCCATACTAATCTATCTCTAATTTGCTTCTAATTATGTTTCATGTATTTACCACCATTCAAATTGTAATTTTAGGTTGTAGTAACATTATGGAATTCATCATATGTCTCTCAATGTGCATATCTGCTACTAAGCTATCCTAAATCCTGCTTAAAAATAATTGTCGATAACAATTGTACACCAATCCAATATAACCATTTCACAATGGCCACTCAGAGGTTATGCACAAAAATGCTCTGTTTATATATCGTCATACGCAGAACATTTACAGCACATAAACTGTTGGAGAAGTACTGGATCCCTTCAAGTCAGCCTAAAACTCAATATTTCAGTAAGTCCATGATCCTTATGTATCTCTGTCTACATTTTCATAGGAAAATTACCATCTTAAAACAAACACACAAGAAAGAGGCATTATTGGCAGATATTCTTAAATTAAATCATCAAAACTTATTTAGGTATTTCCAATTTTCCAGCTATGAAGACTGAAGCAGTCCAACCTGAAAAATAGAGTCTTCAAAATTAAGCATTTTTTTCTTTCTTTTCTGTAAAAGTGTGTGTCAATCAGCTTCACAACATGGCTGCTTCTCTCCACCTAACAACACATTTAATGTATTTAAGAGTGTTTAATAGAGAAAAAAAATATAGCTGCTGCACAGCTACCAATCTATCAGTCTGGTGAAAGGGACTGCAAGTGGAAGCAACGCAAAAGACTGTAAGGAATCTGAAAAAATGCAAAGTAGTATTGAGTAAGTGGACATGAGTAGAGTATGAATGAAAAAAATGTAAGAAATGGACTGCAAAGAAGGCAAAATGTATTTTTTTCAAAGGTGACAAGAGGGATTTGAACTAAGATATTAAGTCTTCACAGGTAAATGTGCAAATCATGCACATCTGATTAAATAGTAAAAAATGTACTAGAAGTGAGTATGACTAGCAGGTAGTTTTAGGAAAACACATACCTTCTTGGAGGCAGGAAGAGTAGTAAAAGAATGAAACCAAATCAAGTTAATAGATACATACAGCTAAAAATGATTTTCCTTAGTTAAGAAGGCTGATCAAAAGTTACCACAGTGGAGATAAGTATTGAAATATTTGAAAGAGACAGTGAGGACTGAGAGACAAAGGATAAGAAACTTCAGATGTATTCAGTTTATACTTAGTATACTTCAGTATATTTATACTTCAGTTTAATTTTTTTCTCCTGATTTTGTTGCATTGGAAACGGAAATTAAATGTGCCAGAAACCATATTTCTTCATGTGATAAAGCTAAAATTCGGAAAGTTTTCAGTTAGAAGAATATATCTGTCCATTTTAGTTAAAATATGTAAGAAGAGAGTATCAATTAACTATGTCTTGAAGAGCCTGGAAATTTCTATGGACTGCATTTCGAAATGCATCACTTAAAAGAAAGGATGCTTAAAACTGTATTTAATTTGCTTTTCTCAATTCTTTATTCTCAAGGTCATTTACACTCACAGACATAGACAAAGACATACACATGCATTCTATTACTTAAAGCTAATTTACTTCTGTTGATTATTCAGCAGTGGAAGTCATATACTTCTCCCAGTAGCATCATTACCATGAATTAATAGCACTATTCACTGTTATTTTTATTGAAAAAAATTACTTTCAACTATTATATCTCAGCTGGAGCAATCATATGATATCTTAGGTTATGTTATTCATACCACATCTTAAAAATAACTTCAGTGCTAACTTTAATTGGATGAATATTGTAGGATATAATAAGAGAACATAATGAAACACTTTATTTCTGTTGACGTTTCCCAATATGGGCTTAATTAAACTCCCTTTTTTGTTGTTGTTATTGTTAATTCTGATCAAGTTTTATGAATCAGTCTTAATGAAAAGCTAAAGAGGAGACATATTGTGTCCTAGGGCCCTAATTCTGCATTTATCATTTGCGACACAGCTATGATATTCCACCAGAAGTACCAGTGTGTAAAGACTGAGGGATTGCACCATGGCAAAGAATAAAGATAAATCAATTTACCCCTCCTGGGGACCTGATAACATGGAGTAAGAATATATTGATCGCTGGAGTATAGACAGAAGCACAGCACTGGAATGGAGAAGATGAACACTGTGTCATTACCACCTGCTCCCAGAGATGTCTGGACCTGCTCCCTGGCTATGTCCTACCTTCAGGCAAAGGGCAGTCCTCTGTATGTCCTATTAGCCCCGGTGCCTGCCTGCTATGGTGTGTATGAGTGGGGAAGAGCTGTCTGGATGCCCGTGACCCTGGCAGGGGTTGGGATGGCAAGGATTCAATCTGGTTCATTCCTGGCTTTCATTAACCCCTGCCTAAAGAGATTGAAGAGAAATATTTAGGAGGAAACCAGTGCTATAAAATAAGTCACAGAGGTCCGTACAATTATTTGCGATACCAAAAGGGTGAATAGGTTTGATTTCTACCCTCTGCATGAAACGAGATTTGCCCTGATGACCCCTTGCCCATTAAAGGTAATGACTTCTCTCTTACTGGCTCCTGTAGTAATGATTTCTCAGTTTGTTGCCTGTCTCAAGAATAACCATGACAAAAGCCAGACTAATGCAATCAACAACTAGGAACTAAGGAAAACAAGGCAGCTTTCGTTTTCAGCAAAATAAAAACAAGCATTTGTTTTTCACCTTACTCTTGGGCTCTTCTTTCTATAAAGCGATCACAAGTTAAAACACGGAGGAAAATTGCTCACAAATCCAATAAAATCTGGAACCTGCAGCTACCAGCAATACCAGGGGATTTCCACCCAATATATTTGCTAACAAATCAATAACAAGAGTAAATCCTTCTGCATTGAGGGCAATCAAATGCTCACTAACAGGTACTATCACCAAAATTAATATAATCCCCAAAGTGTCAAAGTTAATACCAAAGGAAGCTTATGCTTCACGTGTGATAAGCTGAAGGATATTTCTTAATAATGGTTTAAATAAAAGGAAATTATGTGGAGATTTTGAATTAAATGATCCTGAACTGACTTGGTTCCACTAAAGTCTCTTCTTTCTGGAGATGTTATGTTTTCTTATCCCAGAGAGCATACTGGTCCATCAGGACTATGCTAATCCTGAAATGAAATCACATTTTTTTTTAATCTAGAGGCTGCCTAAAAGTGGTTTTCTTCTTTTGCCAGGATGTTTACATGCAAATTCTTTCTTTACCTGTGGAAGTCTCTCATTCTAGCATTTATTTCACAGCCAGACAACTAGGCAAACTTCCAGCTCTTCAGAGTGTACTTAATATTGGTATTTAGACCAAACACTTGCTTATCATGAATAATTTCTCATCTGAACTGTGATTAAATAAGAATAACATGGGAATTTAATTTGAAAGAGCCCACTGGGGATAAGTTGTGGTTCGGTCATGGTTTAAGGGAAGCAGTATTTGTTGATTTTTCACATTTGTACATAGCTCCACTTCAGAGTTTGGCCAGTCTCTCTCTGTTTCTCCTGGATGAGTTAGTTGTCTGTGGGGTGTTCCTCTCTCCCAGGCTGGCAAATTGCTGGTTCATGTATCAAAATACACATAACAAACAAATAAAGCTAAAGAACCCTGAAATACTCCCTGCTGCCTCAAGTCCGTTAGAGGTAGGTAAGTAAAATTGTCTCTGCCTTTTCTTATTAATACTCTTTAGCGGTTCAGAACTGTCTTTGAGCCCTTACCTTTTCAGAAGGAACAGTGTTGTAGTTAAGACACATTAAGTTAAGCTGCAAGTTATGTTGCTGGGTTTCAGAAAATTCACTCACAGACTTACTACAGTTCCTGAGGAAACATACCTGAGTTCTATTTCACTGATCCATACTCAAAAATATACAATCTCCTTTAATACTTAACAAAATATACAGCTAAATGCATTCCTTATCTGGGGTAGGCTCTGTAAGTTAGTCTATAAAAGAACATTCAGGATTTTGTGGAGGAATGTGGAAAACTGGCTCTGTGGAAACTGATTTAATAAACCAAGTAGTAGAAAGCAATGAAACATGAGACATTGAAGTTTGCCAAGACAAGCAATACTGTCTTCCTAGCTAGGTGTTATTGTTATGGTGGTGATGAGCAAGATCGGTATTTTGTAATTAGCAGAACAGAATTTGAGATGCCAGACTAAGTCACAAGTTCAAAGGGTGGGCGTTTGAAGGATGTTTTTGATATATAGCAATAACAAGCTCCCTTTCATAAAATAGTTCACACCTTAATAACGACTCTCTAAAATTGTTAAAGGATACATATTTTTTCTGAGCAGTACATTAACAAACTGAAAGGTGTTTCTCAGCAATAGTCAAAAAAGGGGGTAAGGAAAAAATATGCTCCTTTGCAGTAACACCTTTCTAGACAGAGAAAAAGGGAATTCTGTTTGCAGGATGTAAGACAAATAAGCTGTGGTTTTATATGTATATCAGTGAGGACAAATTGTTTCAGAGAAAAATCTTCTATTTAAGGAAGAAGGCAAAATAGCTAATTAGGAAATGATGAAGAATTTGAATCTTATTCCAAATTTCCTGAAAGCATACATCCATCAACGTGCCTCAGGTTAACACTCATTTACACTGCTCTTCATATTGTCAAAAATCTGATGCCTACATGATTTATAAACAGCTTATAAAAAAATACATAGAAAACCTTAATACAGGCCTATTAGCACTTCTGTGTGAAGTACACTGCAGTGTTCATGCTAATTACATTATACAATTAACCAAGGAAATCTTTTGAAGGTATTTTATTGTCTGGTCCTGCAAGAGTTATCTGTATGCCTGGCTCAAGAAATATGAGCAGTCTCCTTTGCATCATTAGGATTCACATACTTAAAATTAGCCATGTGAGTAATTTTATTTTTATTTTTTTCCCTTTCAGGCTGGGGCTTTTGCAGAACTAATGAGACACCAGATGGCTGGACGGCACTGAACTTTAGAAGATGAATAAAGAGTAATCGTGGAAATTATCTTCTGGTAAATCACATTACAATCCCCAGGAAAATAATGTGAGGTGGGGTTTTTTTCGTTGCTTGTTTTGTTTGGTTTGAAGGGTTTCTTTAAAGGAAAGTAAGCAGCTGACAGCAGAAACATGAGCAATAAATGAGTGAAATTATGATCCTAGACATATGTGCTGGAACACAGGGCAGCTACAGTGGGGGTCACAAATTTGCAACACAGAGCAATATTGGATCTTCTACCCAGCATCAGTAGACATCAGATGCAATACCTCAGAAATCATACTTGAATAATTAATCTCAGTTGGGTTGGAAATGAGCACTGTCTCATGGATTTAAAATTGTCTGACAAGCTATAAATGAAGGGCAATGATAAATGATGAGATACTGAGCTTAGGGGAAAAAAATAACAAAAAGAAATGCTGATGTTAAAGCACTTGAAAAATTTGACTGAGGGGGAACAAACATCTATGAGAATTATGTCATATAGCTGAACATTGACAAAGGGTGGTATGGTAACTAGCAATATGTTGGGAGAGGAATCTAAGAGTGGGCTAATCGAATAATGGAATATAGAAATAAGGAGATATTACAAAAGCAAATGAGCATGAAGAAGTGTCCTAACTAGAAACCAGGAATAGTCTGAAACTAGGAATAGTTTGAAAAAAACCCCAACAACTTGCATGATCTACAGGCTGGTTTTAAACATTATTTGGATACCATGAAACTTGGTGTTTCCCTTTACAGATGGGGAAGCTGAGGCAGAAAAGCCTCATTCTCTGCTATGACACGACATTGCTGCATATTTACTTGCCTGGTCACATTCTGTGTGTGCAGCATTAAATTTATATCTATTCTCAAAATCTGAGTTCTTCATCTGTTTACTTCCATTATGTTACTGGTCATTAGTACCATATGAGCAAGCAAGAAATTTAGATTTGTGCAGTCCACTGGCCATGTATGCCCATGTGGCCATTCACCATTTTTTGCCTTCTGTAATAAAAGACAGGCTGGCTGTAACGTAAAGGAGCCCTCTATACCCACAACGGAGCAGGATTTAACTCAGTCATGCAGATCAAACAGAGAATGAGCACACATTGATTAACCATATCATCATATAATAAGTGTATTGACCCACTCACTTGTTCCTTATCTGCACTGATAAGTAATTGACCCTTTGTCTTCTACTTGTCATATTATCATGTAGTGACTTAAAAACACCAGTGCTTAAACAAGAACCTATTATTAAAGCTCACTTAAAGCCACCAATGTGTTGCAAATACATGCAGTAAGATAGCCTTGTTTTCTGATTCCCATCCAATGATCTAGCAGGACCTTCATAGCCTAAGGGCTTTTCCAACCATAGCAGGTAGCTGTGATTCAAGCCTACAAGTGCTGTCAGGGTGATGGTATCTGGTCAAACCAGGAGTCACAACTACTTTTACAATTTAAAAATCTGGGGTAAAAACAAATCAATAAACTGACTGAGGCTATTTCTGAGAAAGAAGAAAGAAAGAAAGAAAGGAAGAAAGGAAAAGTACAGAGGTGAAGATTTCACAAGGTAAGTAAGTAACAACTACAAGGCAGCCTCTAACTATTTTTTTATCCCCTGCTGCACTTCCTCAATTCTGCTAGCTAATACTGAAGCACCATTTATTGATTCACACATTTTTCTGTTCCACTATAATAAGAAATGTTCATTCATGTTTAAAATAAGAACATTAAGATCAGAGGTTACATTTCATACTCTAATGTTAAGATGCTTTTTTCTTACTGCATTTCAGAAAGTGTTTCAATGTCTAATTAGTCAGAAAAGTTACATAAGGAACACAGTGGATTTGAAGAATTGTTTTAAGTGGCCAAAACTAAAATTATTTTAATCTAACATAGAAGTTGAGTATTTGTTGTTTTTTATTTCCTCATTGTATGGCCCCATTCTGAGAGTGTATCTGGTAGTATCACTAGGAGGGTACTAATATTGCTAAAGACTAATTTTCCAGGTTCTGAATCTAAATGCAAACAGATCTAAACAACCAGCATGTCTGAAAGCCTTAAAATTTTTCCTGCCTCCAGAAGACTGAATATTTCAGTGGAGAGAGGTAAAATTTCCAATTATCCTAAAACTTTCACAGCTGCACTAGTTTCCAAACAGGAATTCTGGCTGATTTGCTCTCAAAATCTGTATAAGCATCAGTCACTATTTAAAAGTTTTTATTTACTAATAGTTTGCACAAACAATGCAAACTTCCAAAGGCCTAAAGTTGACAAAGGGTTTGGATCATCAAAGGCAGTCCCATTTCCAAGTACTCGTATTTTTTTACTCTATTACTGCTTTGCTACTGAACTGGGCAGAACGTGGGCCAGGGTCAGATGACAATTTCTTGCCAGAGGAAGACTGCTTGAAGGGGGTGTCCTTCCCTCTTCAGGGTCATCGGTGCCACTAACACCTCCTGTGAATCCAGAGGAGCCAGCCTAGGTTTCAAAACAGCCATGCAAAACTGTCATAATAACCACAGATTTTCTCATCTGAGAAACACCATGCAACACAGAACAGCAGTTTTTCCTCGAACTGTGAGGTGTGCCTTCACCATATCTCACTAATGAAGTACTTTTTATTCACAGTTTCATCCATACTAATGCATCTGTATTATGTATTTCACATTCAGCACTCCTGTTCTTCTGTATTTTCTGTTCTGCACTCTTCCCCTACTTAACTTATGTTCATCAGTCACTCAGAGTTGCATGAAGTCAGAAAGGAGCACTTCAAGCCAACCCCACAAATCTGTCCATGTTACACATTTAAGTTTTGCAAGGAGCCTGGCCATAACCCTTCTGAATTCACGATAACTTGGTCTGACAGTTCTGTCTTGTAGTGGAAATCAATCACCTGTTGTCTTCTGAGCCTGCCTAGATGCTTGGCATTCCAAGGAGACTTATATTTACAAGGGCTACACTGAGACAAAGGCAGGTAAAGCAGCCACCAGTGTGCCCTGTATCAGATCCCAGCATGATATGCAGTAATGACCTGTCAGGGAAGTAGGCTGTGTACCACCACACTGTGAAATATCCTGGGGGACTCTCCTTATGAATTCAGCATGTCTTCAGGCAAGAATGAAGTCACACATAATTTTAATATTGTTTCATGCTTTCCTTTTAGGGTGTCTCATCCCTTTCTTTGGTCTGTTCTAATCTATATTTCTAAACATTTTCAAAATAAAGAGAAAGCCCTGAAAAGACCATTCCAATCTTCCCACAAAAGCACTGTGTCTCAGAGGTTTTGGATTTTTTCACACCCCCTTCCCTTTTTAACACAGTAAGGGTTTGAAAAGGCACCCAAAAAATAAATGGTTTTGCTAACTATTATCTAATAATTTTAAGCATGAGTTGATTGCTTTGTTATCTTCACCAATTGGCAGCCGTTTTCAAGTAAGAAGTGTGTGTTGATGTGAGACTCTGGAGCAGCTTGCAAACAGTCCTGAAAAAGAAAGAAAATTCAGTTTCAGACCCTTAGTGTAATAGGATGGTGCATAACACAAGGACAGTGAAGCCTCTGGTGGAGTTAACAATAAACTCCCGAGTCCTTTACTTGCCTATGCCTTTGTTTGCTGATTTTATTTTTTCTTTAAGCAAACACAGTAGCTCTGCCATTTTAGTGATCTTGCATCTTTTGTTTTTTTTTTCCCCTGAAGTACTGATGTTTGTTCCCAGGTACAATGTAGATTGCCAAAATGTTGTTTCACAAGGTTGTTCTCTGTCACTCTGTCCTCCCTTCCAGCTACTTCTCTAGAACTGAGCACAGCACAGCCTGTGAAGGGCTGAGGCAGTCTGCCCTGCTGCTGCATGAAGTCTGGGACTTTTGTTCAGCTCTGGGGCCTTATGAAATCTTAACGTTGCCAAGGTTGCATGATTTGTCAAGGTCACACAAGAGGGGTAAAGCTGGATTTCCTTACTTATGGTGAAATGTAGTAAATACAGGTAAGAGCCTGCTCCTACTCAGAACTTGTTTGTGGTTACAATAGGAAGGATTTCCATTTTCTAAACATTGTTGCCATTTCTATCAGTGTATTGTCCAGAAGAAATCTTTTTTTCCTTGTGTGTCCAGCCACTGTTAAAATGTTAAGTATACTCAAAGGAGCATCATAAATAGACTAAAAAAATCACACTGCATATGAAAGTGCTATAAATGACTCACAGAGACATGAGTCAGATGGAAAAAATACAGTTCAGATATTTGTAAAGGTCTGCATGCAGGGCCTAAAATGATTTTAATTTCCATGGAATATAAAATAGAAGTGTAGGCATTATGCACTTCATTTCCTAAGCAAGCTCTTACCGATAACAGCAATTCATAAGCTTTATCACTTGGAGCTATACATTGTTCCACTTGTTTGAGACCTAAAAACCAGTGCCACAGAAGAGCCATCTCTACCATAATAGTTGCCACTCTCTTTTTTTATTCTGTCATTAGAGAGAGTTTATCTCTAAAAAGCTGAATTGATAGTCTTTCTACAGAGAGCTGCAAAATGATAGTTATATAGGGAATTAATACTTAAGAGGGAAAAGTCAAACTACTTTGATCCAAAAAATCAGTGTCTCTGTTTCTTGAAATGGGCTCATGGGCCAGGAATATATGGCTTGTCTAAATAAACATGTATTTTATTGAATAGCACAGCATAAAAAATCTACATTGGTGAAATATTCAGTGAGTCACTCCTGCCCTGCAAGTGCATTATTATATCCTCTTATCCTAAATACAGAGACAAACAGCTGCAGAGGGATTTTTTTGTGAAACTTCACATATTTCAAGCACAGCATTTGTAGCAGCCTCCTTTAGATAGCATACATACTTTCCTGCATCTCAATTGTCTCTTAGGTATAGAAATGAAGATGGGATTACATCTTTGCTGGAGCAGCAGGTGAACGAATCACAAAAAAGCCCCAGTCAGACTGGGTAAAATATCATTTTGTGGCTTTGTGTCTAAATAAAGAGCTGCAGAGAAATGGCCAGATTTGAGAAAGCAGTGAAAAGAACTGGTAGAGGGATGCTTATTTTTTAAAAATAGAGTCTTAATCCATGGATTTGGTGTCTAATTTAACTTTTGATAAGTTCTTGTCTATTCACATGAGCAAGTGAAAGTATGACTGTGAAGGGGGTAAAGATGACAGCTCTGTTCCATAATGCATTCAGCCAAGGTGCCCTTATTCATGTATTATACACGTGGGCATTTTTAATATGCAGGTTGCAGCTATTTAAAACCTCACTAATGCCTCATGGAAAAAAAAATGAATCAGTCTACTGGGATTTCACCTATAGAGCATGTCTTTTTTTTTTCCCCTCACTATTTTATAACTAGTAACATTTGTACTAACTTTGAAAGTTTGTCACTAAAGAGTTTGTCTGATTTTGCTCTGAGGTGCTTGACTGCAGTTACAACCCTCACTGACATGTCTCTGTTGTGATGATACAAACTGGTTTCTGTTGTCAGAGTGGGAGCTGCTAGGTTCTTGAAAGTGGGAATAAAGTCCTGTGCACTTTCAGGCTGAGCAGTGTGGTTGGCAAGAGATGCAGTTTTGGTCCACTCTAAAATTAACAAGATTTAAATCTTTCAGATTTGTATTAGTTTTGTATTAATACCGTGTCTAAAATGTGCATTGAAATCAAGGGCTCTCCTGGCATTCCCAATACAGACAGAATTACACAGAATTATCAAAGAAGCTGGAATAGACCTTTGAGATCAAGTCCAGCCTAAGGCCTGACACCACACCACCTATCTAGAGCATGTCACCAAGTGCCTCATCCAATCTTTCCTTAAACACCACAAAGAATGGTGACTCAACCACCTGCCATGGCAGGCCATTCCAGTGTCTGATAACCCTTTCTGTAAGGAAGTGCTTCCTGATATCCAGCCTAAACCTCCCCTGGTGCAGCTTCAGGCCATGCCCTCTCATTCTGTTGTTGGTTGCCTGGGAGAAGAATCCAGCCCCCACCTGCCTACAACTGCCTTTCAGGTAGATGTAGAGAGCGATGAGGTTATTCTTTAATGAGAAAGGATATTTTTTTTTGAATACTCTTTAATCAGAAAGGATATTTTTTTCTTGCTTGTAAGCTGCCTTGCATCAAATTTTTGAAGATAAGAATCTTCAGACCTGGTCTGTTTGATACCTTTGCAGTGATGCATACATACTCTGAACCATTTTCCAGGCAACAGATATTTGCTTATTGATTCCATTTGGCAAGGTGACTAAAACATTTGCAAGTACATATCAGAAAATTTCTAAAGTATTCAAGATTGTTGATATTGTATCCCTTCTCGGGAAATTACTCAGGTACAGAAATAAACACAGTGGTTAATATTAAAGACAACACAGCTCAAGAATAACAGGTTATGTACTGAAATGGTTCTCATACAATTGCACAGACAAACTGTAACTCAGTTCGTACATGAAAGAGCTCTGGTTCATCAGCATATGAATTTTGTTAATATTACAACTCCTCCTGTTTCTCTGACTACCCGTTGGTACTATAATATCCACAAGAAATAAGATAACACGACCTATCTTCAATTATAGTTCAGATATTCGCTGTTTGTTTGAAGAGCAGTGATCTCTTGGGTTCAAAGTCTTACTCATCTCTGCTTGTCCTCTTCTAAGGTGTCCTAAAAATAAATGCATTTAAAGTTTGTCTTGACCCTTGCATGGGCTTTTGCTTTTAGGATAGTAATTCGGATCCAGCACAGATCAGCAGAAAGGAGTTGGAATTAATCCTCCTAAACAGGCAGTTGTTTGTAGCAGTTGGAAGGAGGTCACAGGTCCTGCTCTGCTTCCCAGACTACAGCTGCTCCTGTCATGAGTGACCACTACCAATTAACAGACTTAGTGGTCATCTCAACAGAAGGGTTAGAAAGTGAATTAAAGGGTGACTAAGTATTTATCATTTTAGGAAGAGTCATTCCCATAGCCTAGACAAGAGTTGTTAAAACTCCTGTTTACATAGCTGCCAAATGCATGGTGCATGCATATAGTGCTTAAAGAAACCTTTTTAGATTAAAGTTGTAAATAATTTTACTATCCTAACACACATAAGTTATATTATATATGCAAATTATCTATTACCATTGCTAATATAATTGAAATACTAAATAGGAAAAATCTAGGACATCTCTCTATCTGGTCTGCAAGACTTCTCAAAAGACTACAATAAAATATTTTTCCTAAATGTGTTCACATGCATACATATTAAACTCTTTTATTTAATCTATCATCACTACAGTTGCATTGCTGTTTTCTACTGGCTTTACAACAGTCAACCCTATGAGAATTTTTTTTCTCTCAGCAGCAGTTTGGAATCACCCTCAGCTGCAGATGTTGATTTTTCCCCCAGAATAAAATGATCTGAGACANTTTTTTAATGCTATGTAGAGTTAGGATAATATAACTGTACCTGACTGAACCTCTGCTGTTATGTGATATTGCAAACATCATTGTTACTATACACATGAAAAATCTGGTATTTGGCTCATGGGTTTTCCCAATTGAATCAACTATGGTTAGAGCTCGCACACTGGCGCATAGGCAATACCACACCATAATACAGTGTTTGCAGTTCTAATACTTCTTAATGCAGGTAAATATTCCTTTTTTCTTTTAGAGAAATAGTATAGGACTATAAAGAAAACATACGGTCAGCCTTTTTGTTTCTGTCACAAAACTTTCTTCCATTAATTATTACTGTTCTTGGCAGGCTCAGCAAAAGTCCAGGGTATATTTTCAAGAACTTTAAGATTTTCAAACTAAATGAATTTTAGACTATGAACAGTAAACATAGTTTTCCCAAAACCATAATTTTTCCCAAAAAAAGGTTTCCCCCCACACATATATGGTCATTGCCTTAAATAGCAGAGAGTGCAGCTGAGTTAGCATTGCAAGTACCAGAAAAGTACACAACACGGGACTATGTAATAGTTACAACATTCAATGGAAAGACAAGGTGAGGGGTCCCATTCCTGTTTTTTATCATTTAGTAAGCCTCTGCCCTGAGAAGCAACCTGGAGAGAAGCAGTAAAAGAACAGTCTACTCTACAAACATGATTATCAATGTATCTGTAACTTACGGTGCTTGGAAGTATTAGTCTGGGGCAGAAATAGTAAGCAGAGGCTGTTTTCTGAAGCACATAGAGTCCTTGTCATGATGGTAGCAGTGCACCTGTATTTGCAGACCCTTACTACCAGGTTGAAATCGGAAGTTCCAGTTCAGCAAAATAATGTGTACTGTGTTTTCTCAGATCACAGAAAAGTTTCTTCAATCTTATAAGTGACTTTATTAAGAAAGTCCTAGCACCCATTCATCTGGCAAGCCAACCTCTCCTACTAATTGCAAAAATAACTTTGTTCTTGTTGCCCCACTATATCCTATGAAAGCTCCTAAAAGAATAGATACAGAACCATTTGAAAGCTCTCGAGATTCCCCTTCAGTCTCTTTTTTTTATCATAATACCCCAAAAGTAAGAAATAGTATTACAGTGCTGATATTGCTGTTTAGCATGCAAAGTCATGTAGTCTCACTGCACCCTTCTTCCCCTCTGCCTTGATATCCCTCTGTTGCTTTTTGTCTTCTACACAGATTGTAAGTTTTCTAAGGCATTAATGAAATGGAAAAGCTAGACAATGTCCGTGTCACTCTAGGGTGCTATAATATTTGAATAATAATTATAGTATCTGTGCAAGAGAAAAAGTGGGACTGGCAGTCAGAGACCAATGTAGTCAGAAGAACAAATATTATAGTGATACTTTAAAATGACACTGATGCTCTGCCAGGGCACTGTTAGTAGAATCTGAGGGAAACTTAATGCAACTCTTGTGAGTAAGACAGAAGGAAAGCAGAGGATAAGACCTTGAACTGGAAATCGGGAAATGTTTTCCCAGCCTGACTGTTGTTACAAGTAGAGTATTGTAAAGAAGCAAAGAAAGGCATCATGGGTAACCCACATCAATTTATGTAACACATCACCATTTTACTTTGGTTGAATTGCAAAGAGAAATCCAAACACTAAAGGGAAAAAAAAATCATATCACATTAAAAATGTTATGACTTTTTTTTTATTTCTTTTGTCACATATAGTTACTGGGATATGGGGTTTTGAATTCTGATTATATTAGAGATGCTTTCATGGGATGCGTTATTCATTAGCATACCCTGAAATACCAGCTATTTCCACTGATGGCTCTCCACAAGGAGAGAAGAGCTGATCTGCAAGATTCAAACTGAAGAACTGTGACTTAAGTTTAAATTTACCATCCTTTTCATCTGGATTTCTGAGATGCTACCACTGTGAAATTCAGATATAGATAACATACTTATAATCTAGTTTTCAAAGATGCTCGAGAGAGATATAAAGTGAAAACTCTTCATCCCGGTGAGTGATTTAATTTTTGAAGATTTTTTTTTTTTCTTGGAGAAGTCTAACTGGGAAATTAGGATAGCAAGATAGTAAGAAACATTGACAGAGGGGAAGGGGGAGACCCAGTTCAGAAGCACAGTCATGATAGCAGCTTCACAACCTAAAGCCATCTTTTTAAATTCAGTAACTGGCTTAGCTCTGGCAATATTGCTGGGATATGAAATGGATGTTTCCAACTTCTGTTGTGGCATAATTCACCGTTTGGCCTCGACTAACTTTGGGAATTGATTTGGTCATTTAGCTAATTGAAATGCTTAAATAAAAAGTTTCTGTTTACACTGGAAGCAGGTATTTCATGAAAAGCTTTGTTTGTCTTAAAAGAGCACACAAAGCAAGGGAGACATGTGATGGTGGCCATTAGAGAGCAGAAGGATGAATGTGAAATGCTGCTTGCAAAGTGCTGCCTTCCTGTCTCAGGAGAGCAGCTGCCAAGCACACTCGAGAAAGAAATCTGAAATTAGACATCTGTATGTGCATTGCATCCACCATGTTTGCTCTGAGGAGAGAAAACCATATGAAGCAAGACAGCAAAGGTGAAATCCAGCAAGACATCGTACTTTATCGCCATGGCAACCCCACCCTGATGAAAAGTAGAAAAACAATAAAATATCTTATGAAAAAAAAAAAAAAAATCAGTGCTATCTACCATGGGAATTGAGGAAGAAACACTTTAAAGAAGAGGTTGACATTTCTACCATTTGGTGACTCTTTGAAACAAAGGTATGGCTGCAGCTTTTTCAAGCTGTAGAGTTAGAACATATTGTACTTGATAAATTATTTAGTTTGTTTAGCAGCTGAATTCTGAATTATAAGTGAAAGCTGTAGTTACAGATTAGAATCTTTAATGCCACTGTAGCCAGACAGAATATTATTGTTGTGACTTTCCTTGATGTCTTCTGACATTTGTCATCCTTTAGCACTAGAATCACCTTTCCTCTACTAGACTTCCCAAGGATGGGTGAATGTGAGTGTGGATAAGTGTGTGTCTTATGCAAGCATATGTCTGAGACTATATGTTTGTTTGCTTGTAAAGAGTTCTATGCATTTATGTGGGCTGTATCTAAACTTGTTGTTGATCCTCACACGAACTGAAGCAGAGTATATACCACATAGACCCTGCTAGGGTCAGGGAGCCCAGCAATAAAACATCTGCTGGTAACTGCTTACATGGCTGCAATGCTGAGGAAACAATATGCAACAAAAGAGTGCTCAATGCATGCTGCTGAAGAGCAGGAGGGAAAAGCTCATGCGAGGCAGTTTGTCTACACAGCTCTTGTGGGAGATAAAACTGCTCTTCCCTCTCTCTAGAAGGCTCCTGAAATGGAGCAGCAGCCTCAGTGATAGAACCTGCCATTCCCCACAGTGAAACTTTCTTATACAGCGAGGAACCTGCTGGCATAGGAAGGTGCAATGTATACCTCCTCCAGCCTTAGGGAACCTGATACAGTACAGTCACGTTTGCCAAACGTGATCTTTTAATCTATTATTTGCAAACGTTGTTTTTTTGTAACTAATTTCCATGGACAATGGATATTCTAATTCTGTATAGTAATCAGAAAAGAAATAAGCTTCTCATACCAAAGGGACTTTTAAAACTAAATATAGTAGTTTCTGTTTTAAATAGTATATATCTGATATGGTTTTATCATTAGTATTAACCACAGATAAATGATTACAGTGGCATCTAGATAACCTATTTCAGGTTATAATTCCTGTGTACAAGGTAGTAGGTAAATCAAAGAACAGAAAAAGAAGAATTAATCCTACAATGGGATACAAAGATGAGAACTGATTGCAAATCACTTGATTCTCAGGCCAGGGCTTTCTGCAATTTCCTTCTCCTGTCTCCATATATATTCTTCATATATATCTCCATATATATGTAACTTCATAGGGAGATCAAAATTCTTCCTTCGACCTGTCTGCTCATCCCTGTTCATGCTACATGGACACCATGTGCCATCCAGGTGCTGAGCTGCAGGTTTTTCCTAGCTCTTCAGCACTCACCCAAGCAGCAATGCCCCATGGAGGAGAGAGGGTTGTCTTGTCCTTTCCAGGAGCAGACTCCTTGGTTGCCTCACACCCTGAGCTCTGCACTGACACTACACAACAGGAATTACAGATGTTCAAAAGGAGAGCTAAAATACAGTCCTACAGAAAAGCCCATGGAAAACAGTTTGGCAGGGTTGAGGGCACATCTTTGAAAGGAGCACTGAATTGCAGTCCATTTGTAACTGGAAGGATAAGAAGCTCAGTACTATGGTAAATTTGTACCATTTTTTTAGTCCAAACAGAAGCTACGGACTTTAGTCCCTACCACATTCAGCAAGAACCATGTCAGAATTTAACACAGCATTGCCTTAGTGCGTGATATAAAAGGGAGTTATGATCACAAGAACTTATAATAAATTTTGTGTGCCTATGAGCAATAACTCAGCAGCTGGTGTGTGCCACTCCTATGCTGTGAAAAGCATATACAGAATTTTCTTTGAAATAGCAGCAATTCAGAAATATTTTTGCTTAAAAAAAACACGGCAGAGATTACATGCTGTCTGGTATAAAATAAAAGAATATTTGGGCTTTTCAGAACTACTTCATTCGTGTGGGAAGGAAACCTATGCCTTGTGGACAAGGTCATAGAAACCCTGAGTAATTCCCCAAAAGACAGCACAAACTGATGTTGCCTTAGAACAGAACAACAGTTCAAACTTTCGTCATTGAGGATATAGCAGAAATAACTTTCTCTTTCCATTGTGTGCATCACTCCTCCTAATATTAATGAGATATGGCTTCCTGTATTTTCCATCAATATTAATGAGAGATGCACGTGCCACTAATGTTAATGGGAAATACACATGCGTGTAACTCCCATTAATGATCATTAGATATCCACAGGAGAAACCTCATTAATGCTAATGAGTGTTGCACGTATATGTAATTCCCATCAGTATTAACCAGAGATCTATGTGCATGTATTGCCCATTAGTGTTAATGAGAGACATACACGCGTGTGTCTGAAACTGTCATTAATGTTAATGTGATCTGTGCATGAACTGACAAAAGAACATACTTTATCCTGATAATAGAAACTTGTCCCTTGTGTTTGGGTTCTAGTTCATCTTCAGGAAACACACTGCTTTCTATTAATAATCTAATTTAGGTATTACTTTGGCTCTGTAGTAAGTACCATGCAAAATTAAGACAAAATACAGAGATCCATTTTCCAGATAATGTGAATTCTCTATGTCACAGATCAGAGCAAAACCCTCACCCAAGGCTGTACTCTGATAGGCACTTTGGTAGCTATGATCTGCCTTGAACTTAGGTCCTGACAGCGATACTTTTATGAGACCCGTGAAGTTTATGGCATTTTATTTTACAAATTTTCCTTTATAATCAGTTACTCCTAATTGATTAGAGGCTGTGTCTGGAGGGTGGGCTTGAATTGTAATCTTAAGTGAAATAAGTTAGTGGAATTTACAAACTGGAAATGTGACATATTGATGTCAGCCTTTGCTACTTTGGGGGGATCGTCTGTGCAGATACTGAATTTTGATACATATCTTTCATATCAGCAAAACCCAGGAGTCAGAAAGTAAGAAGAAAAGATCTCAAAGTGTTAAAATTAAAATAAATGTCAAAAAAAGAAATCCCTGCAATATTCTTTTTTTTAAAAACACAAACAGAGCACATCACACTACAGCCTTAGAAGATCCCAGAGCTTCTTACCTAAACTAACAGTCTTATTCTTTACTGACTAATAGCACATACAGTTACTTTTGCCTTGCAAAGCAAATGTTACAAAGCAGCATGGAAGAGTAGTACCCCTACTTTTCACCATATACATGGCTTCTTAAGGAAACTTCCTGAGAAGATGTGAGCCTGAGGGAGCTACACCAGCATAAGTATTTTCCCATCTCTATTCCAGGACTGGTCTTATTTGTTAAGACTAAGAAATAACTGATCAAAACCAGACCCTGACAACTCATTAAAATACATATTTGTAAGAAAAGCAAATGTTCTGCACTGCTAAAGTGTTTTATGCTTAGAAAAAAATAGGAAAACTGATATGTAACACTCCTGTCTTAATGTAAGAGGGTCCATCTGCAAAGCATGCTCATGACATTGGTATATCATCTAAGAAAGTATTCCTCTGCTACTTATCCCTCCCCAGCCATTTTCTTCACTGGCTCACACCAGGACTTTCAGTTACGCCAGAACTGTTTATGGAACTGTGCTACGAATTAGATAATTGAAATGATCCATTTTAGAGCAGGCACACAGTACCAGGGACTTCTGCTGAGATTTTTTTCTTGTTTTTTCTTGTGAACAGGTCATTTGAATGATCCAATTTATCAAGGACAGTTGTATCAATATAGATGAGGTTCAGTCACTATAGACTACTGCATAAGGACAGGAACAAGCATTCTGAGAAAGAATGTCTTACCAAATACTATTTTCAGGTCCACTAGTGGAAATCCTTCTGGATGCAGAAGAACCACAACATTCTCTGGATTTGAAAGGACTAAAGCCACACAGGAGGGCAATTAAAAAAAATAAATGAAAACCTATGGCTTGTTTTTCCTATTAATCACTTTTTTTTTTATATGCCCCAACACATTCTTCAAGCTACACCTGTTTTTAATTGCTTTATTCCTTCCAACCAGAAAGCAAGGGGGTTCTGAGTCAGAGGAGCAAATAAAAATTAAAACAAAACCATCCCAAACTTAAACAAAATAACCAGAAAGTGTGCTCCTGGAACAGCATGCGCTTGAATCCAGGAATAAAGAATTTAATTTGGCACTGAGATTCACATTAACAGCAGACTAAGAACTAACAAAAGTCTATCACAAAAACATGACTTAGGGCTCAATTTTCCTTTCTGAGCATGTAACCTTTGTTTACATATTTGCAGCTCTGGGGCTCAGCAGTGTAATCAAGTGCTCCTGATTTTAATTAAGGTAGTAAAATCTGCATATGCAAACTCTTCTCTTACTGGTCTTCACGCCTCAGCAACGCCAGCAGCTTTGAAAGAACTAAGAAAAATGAAAAGCAGAAAACAAAAAAATCCAGCAATTTTTTTTTTCTTTTTCCCCCACTAAAGTAAGGGAAGGAGCAGAAATGACAATATAAAATATTTCCAGCCATATAGCTAACATGCACTAACTGAGATTCTAGTCCATCTTTTAACTAAGGCAGTGTTTTCATAGCTAATATGGGATCCTTGTCCTGTCACAAGGTCTGAGGCAAACAACTCAAGCTCAGGTTTTGTCATTCTGTGGGAAACCCAGGCACAGATGAAAAGCTTTGTAGTTCTGAATGACTGCTGTTTACAGAAGAACTCTGCCCTCACACAACCAGAAGAGATGTTAATGGTGAGTAGTAAACCCCTGCACCTCAGGCTTTCACAGGACACTTCAGCTTTATGCTCCACCTTCCCTTTTAGGTCACTGGAAACATACAGATCCCCTGCAGAGGACAGCTGACAAGAATCAGTGGAAGATAAAAACAAGAATCTGTATTATTTTTAAAAAACAATGAATTCCACATCCTTAAGGTAGTGTCATTGAGACATTCACAGATACACCAGAAAATTAAGATTTTCAAGAAAGCATGCAGGGCCTACCAGGTGATTGGAGGAAGCTGTGGTTTCTCATGTTTAATTATATGATCCTCCAGTAAAATTTGGACAGTGGCATTAATTCCGACTGACCTGCTTACCTCCTGAAAACATTTCTCTCTTTCTGACAAGACAGACAAAAGCTTGGCGCAACATAAAGCTACTTGGAGAAACCTCCCTTTCCATGCAGGCACCTGAATGGTTAGAAGGGAATCAGTCCTTAGAGCATACTGAAAAAGCACACCATGGAGATGAGTATGCCTGTATCAACACTGGAACTGCAACATACTGCAAAATGCTGTACAGCATAACAGGCTCCAGAAGAACCACTATGATCCATTGAGTAAAATATGCCCTTTTAGAATTGTTCAAATGCATATTTACATGATAGACCAAAAATATAGAGCTGGTCTATTGAATAAACACTGCAGTAAGCTTCAGAGTTGTTACGGTATATCAAGTAAATAATAAAAAGTTTTAAAATGATCCAAGCATGTATTTTCACAATATAACAGAATCGCTTCAGAGGAATCTATTGTGTCAATACTCAGGCATGTCCATGAGCGATTTCCTTTCTTTTCCTTTTTGTTTCACCATTTAGCCTGACTGTTACATATGCCACTTGCATAACGATGCAGTGTTCTTTCCAATCCCTGGGCACAAATTATAAGAATCCTATTGCAAATTCACTCCATACTAAAGTGGTTTAGCTGCTGTGGTTTTAGGCAACAGCCTCAGTAAATATTTTAACATAAGCTGGGAGTAGAGGGAATGAAAGGTGATGATGAGAGAGGCAAGGATATTTTCTAGCAAATTGGGAAGAGCTGAAATGGTCTCTCTCCTCCTTCTGCAGACTGTAACTTTTCCCTTATTTTCATTTTCTGTTTTTCTGCTTGACTCATCTTTCCTAAACTAACAATGGAAAGAAATCTTTTCGTAACACTCCATTTCATGACAGAGAGAAAAAATATCTTGATCCGTGTCCATCATTAGACTCGGTCATAATTTTATTTCATCCTATGACTTGAAAGGGCTTACAGCAAATAAAACTAATCACAAGCTGGATTCACTTTCTCTGTGAAATACAATAAATCAAGACCATGCAACAAATTGATTCCCACTAACAGTTAACAAGAATTTTGTTGTCTAACTAGCCAGGGCTAAACTATTAATAATTGACGGTCTCGCAGCCTAGAAACAGCAAAGTTAATAGGGCTACATTTTGTTCCCACATCTAAATCAGGAGGTACTCTAGATTACTGTAAGTAGAATATTTACTTCTGAATACTTTTATAGCCTGTCCTATGAGCTCTGAGAATTTCCTTGAGGAGGTGCCCCTAAGTCTTTCTTGGCTCCACAAGGAGCAGTCAGCTGACTCCACAGAGAGCTTCTGTACTGAACAAACTGAATAACCTTGTTCACCTGAGAGGCAGGTAAGAGCCCAGTAGCTATAGGTTACAGAGCACTGGAAACACTTTCACAGCCTCACCTTCACTTAACTGTGAAATAGGTAGGAAACATAGGGAATAGAAGATGTATTAAAAAGTATGCTAGTGCTACAACAAACTGCAAAGAGAAACAAGCAATGTACTCTTTTGCTTAAAAGGAAAGAACAGAAACTATGAAAATAATTACAGAAGTTTAACATGAACTCGGAGAATGAGTTTCAGAAAGAGAAGAGGTAATGTTTAGGCTAAATGTGCCAGCCAATGTCCATTTCTGTTAGTGGAAAAAGAGAGAAAAGCATCTCCAGTAAGAGACTCACACTCATCTTGTCCTGGATCTCCACCAAACAGGCTGCTTACACAACTGTGCATAGAAGAGGGAGCACTTAGGAAAACAGTTTAAAACAAACAGGTGCTTTAGTTTTCAAACAGTGTAATTTAGATGAGATTAATTCCATACATTATTTTAGCAGATAAGAATTCAAGATTTACATCAAATACAGTGAAAAGCATCACAGCTTATTGACAAAAAAATTTGTAGTTGAGATTAGAAATGAAGAATATAACATCATAGGGTTCACATAGCTTTTATGGTGTCTTTCAGTTAAGGATAAGAAGCAAACCCAAAGTTTTTCAGACTCTAGAAGTTGCTGTGTATGAAAAGAAAGCCATAGAAACACTGGACTTTTATGGAAATTCTCTGAAATAAGAAGCAGAATACACTTTGAATGTTTTTAATTTTACAAAGTATATTGCAAGCAGCTGTAATAAGACACAAGTTCCAGCACTTACCAGATCCACTGCACACAGTATTTAGAAGGATTTCTCATATGGAAAACAATACTTCTGGTATAAAATACTAATTTTGAAAAGAATGCCTAAATACTTTCTGAGATACCTTCTGGTTTCATGATGACTTTACAAATTTTTACTCAAAAGTGACTTATCAGCCATTATCTCATTATCATCAAGGTTTCTCCATACAGGAGAAATGGTAAATTATCTTTTATTCCATGGTAAAATAAACCACCCCAAGGTGTTTAGCCAAGGAGGCTGTAAATCATTATGGAGCTCTTCATTTTAATACCCCTTTATGAAGACTACAATTCTTTGCAGCACTTATTAGCATGATAATTTTTCTGACAGAAATCAAAGACTTTCTGTTTCTTTCATGTAAAGAAGGTATGTCAGGTGAGAGGAATCAACATAGAAAAAGGCATGGACTCATACATTGTGGTATTATAGTTAAGTGAAAGGTTTAAGGCTAAGAAGACAAAGTGTTAGCACTTCCATGTGTGCCAAGTCAATCAAGCCACAGTACCTCTCAACACTAAAAACTGTGTTAGTTCTTCCACAGACCGCCATTTAATGTAGTAGAACAACTGCTTTGCGCTTCACTGAACCACAGTCCAAGGAGACTTACTGAATTCACACGAAAAGCTCTACTCAGGCCCAAACACACCTGAACCTAGCAAGGGGGAAGTTTAAGGCAAGACAGCTTGTTAAAGAGAGAGACATGATCCCCATACACTCAAAAGTTCTGATGTCTTGCACTGGGGAAGCCTGAGATGAAGGTGTAACATACACTGGGTTGTTTTGGGGCAGTCAGGCCCGTAACAGGACAGAGTGACACAGTACTTGGCGTACATCGGTTCACGTGGTAAAATGCACACATTCACCTGTTAGAAGCTACAGAAATGCCAAGCAAGAATTACCACTGTCGCTGGGCTCGTTAGGGCCATGATCAAAAGCGATCTGGTACAATGACAACAGACTCTCCTACTCCCAGCCAGTCCCACAGAATTCAGCCACCTTTGCCTTTTATTTGGCACCTTGCATATTTAAAAAACAGTTCAGGATTTCACTCCTATTTGTCACCTGGCTAAACAGCACTTTATTTAACAGAAACTAAATCAGACCTCTTAAGCAGAACATATGCCAATACTATCTTGATTAACTAACAGTCATTACTACACACTGTCATCGGCTTCCGCAAAGATAGACCCAGTAAAGCAGCTATCCCTATTTGTCATGTCTCACTTAAGTGGAGTATACAGTAGTAATATTCTACTTTTATAAGGCATTCATCCTCAAGCACTTCAGAGATTATACAGTGTTCAGATGACACTGTGATGGGTGTATTGTAACAAGCCTCCATGTAAACACACTAAAGGTAAGCAGCTTTTCAAGTGCAAGGCAGCAACCAATGGGCAGGCCAGTTTCTGAGCTACCATGGATGCAGGAACAATGCTGCAGTGTCCCTGATACAAAACCATGACAGTAAGAAAAATTAAAAAAAAAAAGTTCTTGAGTTTCTGAATCTGCCTTGGGAAGAAGGACATTTAGCTTTAGATCTAATCAGAATAAATCCATGTAATACAATGCACAGACATAATCAATTTAATTTGAGAAAACCTCCAAGACATCTCCTCTATACATAATTCCACAGATCTTGCAGATTAAATATTTCAAAATCTGTTGTTTGGACTGCTAAGCTCCCTTTGCCAGTGACAGAATACTGAATTATTGTTGGATGTGCTTTCCTCCCTTTAGTATCTAACTTCACTATTATTTCCTCTTTCTATTGCAGAAAGTATTTCTGGCTAACCACCCACTTGTACAGTCCTTCATTTTTTGTTATAATTCTCCATTTTATAAGTGCAGAGAATATCTCATCTTCAGCCACATTTTCTAAATGACAGTGGGAATGAAATTGAACTATTGAATGCCTAACTATTGCCCTTTCCTGCAAGTTTTGTGCAATCCTTTATTAGGTAAGGCATATACAGCATCTTGGTCAGTCCAGTTGTAACATATATACATACCTCTCTTTCCTTGATAAAGCTTCTCCCTCCTAGTTCATTCAGAATTGTACTCACACTTGAAGCTGTTGAAGAACCTGTGGTTAAACAACCGGCCCGGCTACTTACTGAGAACATCTCTTTCTACCTCCCCTATTTAGGAAATATTACCCTCAGCTGACAGAGAATTTAATGCATCTGTTTAGGTAGTCCTGTTGTCAGGTGGATGAGGGTTGACTTTCCCCAGAAGAAAGCTAGGGGGTTTTATGACAAGGATGCCGATAAACCTTTGTAGACCTACCATTTTCTTTTAAAGATGTTAGCTTTCAGTTCTTCTGAACTATGCTGTGTTGTGTAAATCCTCTGAAATTACTATTAATAAAGCGTCATGTTTTAAAATGCCTTTACATGACAGAAGTTCAGTTAGGTTATGTCTTTTATTGCCATTCTCTCATTATTTAAAAATGGATGAAGCAGTTTTGCTCAAAATTGGTAAAATAAAAATTTTACATTTGAGAAAGACTAAATTTAGAAAGCCTTTTCAACCCCAGCTTAGCTCCAGCATATGCTTACTATTTGTTGCAAAGGGACTTAATTCACTCTCGCTTAACACATTGTTTTTGAATGGAGACATTTCTCGGAATTGAAGTTGAAGTACTGCGAAGTTTAGCCTCAGAGGTAAATGTTTTGGAAGGTTAATAGCCTGTGGAAATAGAAGAGCCCTATGTTATGTTTAGTACTCACTACGGCTGAAAGATGAAATAGAGACTCACTTCACCCAGCCGCTGAAATGCAGCCACCTGTGGGGAGTAATGTGCCAGCTCTTTAGTGCAACAGTGCAAAACCATTTAAGTGGGAAGTGAAGCGTTACGCCTCAGTCCAAAGGGAGTGTTTGCCATTGTTGTTACTGAACAGCATGACATTTTTCGCTGGGTGGAAGGCACTGTTTATGTAATGCTGTATTTCAAAAGGATTTGGCTTTCGATACACAGGAAATGGGATCCTGCCATCAGTCAATCAATATTTCACTGCCATGGACCAATCTCCCCACTTAGTGTGGAAGAAACCAGCAGAGACAAGACCACGGACAAAGCAAATGTTACTTAATGCTATTGCCTACTTAGAAGGGTTACCTTTATTTATGATTTTTTTTTTCAGTGAACCTTTAAAGAAAGACTCAAATATTTGGTACGACCAAATAGCTTTTGCTGTGGATTAAGGTCACAGTTTAGTTACTATCACATAAGTTGCTTTTCCAGAAGAATTCATTGTTTCTCCTTAACTTAGTGAATTTCTCTTATAAATTCATGTTTAAAATTGATCTGAATTTCAACTAAGCCAAATCTATTCACTTTACAAATCATCTTAATCCTTCCAGGGTGGCAGTTGGAGGAAAAAAGGAAACCTTGGAGAAGTTTGCAAGAGACAATGTAACAGAAAAGGAAACCGCAGAAGATGAACAAGCCTAATTCGAACTGAGGTGATTTGTTAAAGGAAAAACCAGACACTATATGGGTCTAGTATATTAAATGTTATGCTTTATTCCTCTCTGCTTTTCTTTCCTTAAGCTCAAGGATTTTAATTTCCTGAAATTCACAACGCCACCACTGCCTGTCCTCCTCATCCCAACTCTAGAAGCAGCAGCACTAACAGGGTTTTTAAAATCGAAAATATGTAAAATAGTAAGATTCTTTATAGAAGAAATCTCCTTAAATGCTTAGATACACCTTGGCCTGAAGGTGGCAGTATTGAATAATATTCTGAAGAAAGATGCTTCACATACAGGTATCTTTAATTAAACTTTCACATTTTTAAGCGAGTATCCTTCTTCCCCATTATCTTTTTAGAATGTGTTGAGAGAGAAGTATGATGAGTATGAGTATATGTGTTTCAAACAATCTTGAGCTCACATTAGACAAAATTATTTGCAATTAGAATGAAAGCAAATAAACATATAATATATATGTTAGTCAATCTTTCCGTCCCCTCAATTTTAAAGCAAATTTCAAAAAGAAATTGGGTCTGTAACTCCAACCCAAACTTTGTGGTGATTTTTTCAAACCAGACTTTGCCTTTATGCTAAATTATTTCATTGCACTCAAAAAATGATGATGTGATTTAGAACATGATACATGAAACAGGTAAGAGGAGGTGGCTTTCTGGGTATTGTACTGAACAGTGGCACGAGTTGGGTGCCCTGAAGATGGGGAGCAAAGTGCTGTGTGTGCACTCAAGATGAGCTGAAAATCAGATAACCAGGAAAGGAGCTTGGCCCAAAATGTTTAGTGGACACAATGAAAAAAAGGATTAAAACATCACTCCTATGCCATAAATGAAGAAAAAGATTTTTTTTTTTTTAAATAAAATAAAAAAAAAAATCTACATGCCAATATCTATATTTGGATCATCAAGAACGTGGCACATCGTTCTATATGAATTTCTTAATCTTTCTGTCATAATTCATCTTTCACTGATTTCCATAGTGCTCAGTGACTTTGACTTCTATAAAATTCAGTTGTTTTCTGCAGTTCCACTGATTAGTGTCCTTGTGACAGAATGAAGAGAAGTATTATACATGGAACTGAAATATGTCTTACATAGTCCTCACTGGTAAGGCTACATCTGTACTGCTCTGAGCATTCCCTACTAGAAAATTGCAGTCAATTCAAAGAAAAAAAGAAAACTTAACTAGGGCAGGCAGCAAACAACAAAAAAAACCCCAAAGTTCAGAAGACAGTAACTATCGTATTAAGAGTAGTTAGGCAAGAAAACCAACTGCTGAATTTGCCCTGTCTAGAGAAAAGATGACATGATAACAGGCTGCAAGTACTTAAGAAGAATTAATAAAGAGAAGGTGGAGGGCGGTGTGGGAGGACTGTTGGCAGGATAGGGAAAGCACATAAAAGTGTAGTAATAGCTCAAAATTACTGAAGGGAAAATGTAGATTAAGTAGCACAAAATGAGAGAGGAGGGAGGTAATATGGCAGAAAGGGTCACTGATTTCAAGGCAAATGTTCATCCCTGGGGATCACATCAACCTACATTGTTTGCAGAGTTTGGAGTAGATGACCCCAGAGGTCTTTTCAACTCTAATATATATGGGTCAGATCACTCCTCTTTATAGCAATAACTCAAGGAGGAGTGTTTCACACAGAGATCCCTGCTTCCAGAGGGACTGTCCTGTGCAAATAAAGCTGGGAACCTGGCTGCATATGCCCTGCTGGTTCTTACGCCTTTGTAACAGCCTTGAGCTTAACACAGGTTTTTCCAGCCTAAAAGAAGAAAAGAATCCCTTGCTAATGTGTGTTCCCGTCGGCCGTGGTGAGGAGCTGATGTAAATAAAGCATAAGCAAGAACTGGAAAATGGTTAGATGCAGTACCATTAGTTCACTTGAAAAAATGTGCCTCTGACGAATCTTAAGACTTATAAACCAAGTTGTTCACATCACTTCTGAGAGAAGGCTGATTTTGACTGTGTATCCATGCCTAAGCAAAAGTGAACAGTAAATTATTATCCTTCTGAATCAGAAACAAAGACAGTTTAGGAGGGAAGGAGAAGAAAATGTGTCTGCAGTCTTTTCCTGCCTCTTCTTACCCACCCACTCACTTGCCTAGTAAAGTGTGTAAGAAGGAAAATTCTCTGATATTGTCATCCCTCTGGAAAAGAGAAATAAACTAGGTCCCTCAGGGTATTAACGGGTTTCTACTTCATGACACCATAGTCACAATCTTGATCCTAAAGATTAGCCATATTTCTGGTGAAGTTTCAAAAGCTTTCTGGGGGCAAGCTCTTAGGTCCTTTTTAATGCATCTACTCTGTGATTTCAATGCACTTAGTCATTAGAGTAGACTCACTACATTTGGCATTTCTATTAAAACTGCATGATCAGAAAAGGAACAGTGGCTGAGTGAGTCACTGACAAGAAAGAACAGGTATCACAGAGGGGAAAAAGGATGATTATTTCCAGTCACAGTCTCTTGGAAACTGAATAGACTAGATGAACAATTGGCAAGGTTGTAATAAAACCACAGCATCACAAGGTAAGAAGGAAAAAAAACAAAATTAATGCAATGTCAACTCTATACTCCAGTTCAGACTCCATGTTCTGAAAAAAAAAAATCATAACACAAATGACAGAGTTCCTTTACATTCTGATACTGGATCGTTCACTAAAGCAAATATGACACAAAACATTCATGAGCAACAGTGCATGCAGCCTGCTCCTACAAGACAGCCACAGAAAGGGTTTTCAGACTGCAGATGGAGGGACAAGCTAAGTACATGAGTAAATGGATGGTCTCAATATAAGAACCTCACAGCAATACAAGTTAATATGAATAAAATTTTCAAAATGCAGGAGTGAAAGTAGCATAATATATATAAACAAAACTAAACCATTATGCCATCCAGAAAGTCGTGTTACAAATAGAAAGTCTTTATCAAAGTGCTAAAGCAAACACATTTGACCCTGGTCAGAGCAGGTGGGATTTCAATTTGCAGACCTAGATCTGAAGAACAAAGCAGCCAGGTACAAGACTCAGATACATGATGCTATTGCTTACACACAGAAGAGCAGAGGCAAAGGTCATGCTAGGTACCTTAATCCCAGAGCTCAGATATGAATAGATCGGTCCCAGACACACCACCGTGCAGGCACAGGGTTTGTATCCTACACCAGTGGCAACCCTTGGGCAATCATCAAGCACCCTTACCTCCAGCACCCTTTGATCTGATCTTTCCCTAGGGCAACTAGAAAAGGCACATGCTGATTCATGAGGGAGGAATCTAGAGAGGTATAACAATGGGTACATACTTTCCCTGTTCAGGCCATGTCCTGGGGCATTTTGCAGGTCAGCTGATGGACACACATAGCCTATTTCACTTATTAGGGTTGTTTTTGAAATATTCAAGGATCCAAAAAAACTGTGCCCCAGGATAGAACATTTCATCAAGGCAAGGCACCACTAAAAGCAAGACAGATTTCACAAAGCATACTTTAATAATAAATTTTAATAGAGTCACATGTTCGGATTATTTGTGCTTTAATTATTATGCTTCTCCTCTCCTGCTCTCCTGAGCTGTGTCTATTTTATTTTCAATAAGAACTCTTGATGAAGATGAATTAAAACCTGTGATACTTAACTTTGCACAGAATAAAATATTTAGTGTGTTAGTTCATATTCCAATGTGCTAGACAGAAAGTTCCTACACCTAACAAAATTAACAGTCGGTCAATCAGCAAGAATCTGTCAGGTCCAACTCTGGCTATGATGATCCATGGTTTTGGCAGGGTCTCTTTTACTAAGGAGAATCTTAGTAACCCTTTTCACTTGGTGAAATCACATTGCAGTGTACTTTGGGACAGTGGTTTCATTTGTTTAATGAAGCACATATTTCCAAAGTGGATGTAGGATAGCTAAAAAGGGGATGGAGGAGTGTTGGCTTTTGTTTTATTTTGAAAGCCTACAAAGAAAAAAATTATTTGCCTTGTGTGTTCTCTTGCAGCTAATTCAGGGCCCTGGAAATGGTTTTATCTTCTATTATCTAGTGGGTCATCTCTATTAGCTCAGATGGAACATACTGTACCTTTTACAGCACTACCTCTGAATACATTTTCTGTTTCCACATTTTTCCTTTCCTAAAAGAACCCACTGTAGGAAAAATAAAATTCAGGTTGAAGAAACCTTTAATTAAGGGAAGAAATACTATAGCAGAAGCAGCAGGTCATTCTGTAAGATTCATTTTCTAAATTTTAATGTATGCCACAGCAGGATGGCATGACTCTAATTGGATTTGAAAGCTGTGTGAATCTCCTGTAATAAAAGCCATATTTGCAAGGGCAGCTACAGGAAAACATTATTCCTATTGGGTCTTAGATTTAGAGGACAGAAGAATGAAACAATGAACAAAACCAGTACTAGTAAATACCCTTCCACATGACTGTGGAATGCCGTGCAACTTCAAATCACAGCTCCAAAACCAGGATTTATATTAAGTTTTTTTAAGTTGTCTCCTACCAACAACCTCATATTGACAGAACACTTGGGGAGAAGCTTTAAGGAAGATTAGCAAAATAATCCTTTCATGCTGGGACTTGCATTTCTCCACTTAACAGCCATAGCTACCAATGAAAATGCAGACAAAACTGACACTTAAAGAAGGTATAAATAGAAGTCAGAATCTGAGTGATTTCTGGAGTCATCTTAAATTAGCTGTTAAAAGGCAGCTATCACACACACTTAATTCTTTCAATAAAAATGTATGATCTATACTACATCAGCATTTGTTAGTGAAGCCTCACCAACACAGAAAATATTGTATTAATTTAACCTGCTATTTAAACTTTTTTTTTTTTTTTTGTCTGGGGAAAAATGATCTGAAGGTTAGCAGTACAGGGATTTTTTATTATTTTTATTTTGTATTTTGAAACATGCAAAGGAATTGCAGAAGCACTGTCTAAATCTTCTGAGGGACATAAAGGTTTTCTCACAACACTTAATAAAACTGAGCTTTTTCTCAATCCCACCTGCAATGACAGATCAAGGAGATTTTTGTTGTTAAAAAGACTGCCTCCAGACACATTTCTTTCTTAAAAGGACAATGTATGGATAGGAGTTGAGCAGAGCTGCTACAGTCAAATGGGTAAACATCAGTATTTGACCTGGCAGCCATGCTGAACAGAAATACACACTCTCTAAAAGATACCATATACAAGTAGATTTAAATGAAAATCACTGAGGTTTGTTTGTTGGTTTGTTTGTTTGTTTGTTTTTTCTTCTTTATTTTTCCTTATTCCTGCTGGAATGAAATAGGAATAACTCCATCTTCCTATTTGATATTTCACTATTTTATTTCTGGTATAGGAACCTACTTCAGGCACAAAGTCTCATGAATAATGTAGCTGATCTCTTGAGGTAGCCATACTCTTATTACCCAGTCATATTTTATATTTCATATTACCCTTGCTTAAAATATGCCACAGAGCAAAGACAGCAAAACACTGCACCACATTGGATGAAAACAAGCACCACTCAGGATGGACCTACAGTGAGAATTAACCTTGGAGACCCTCAGAATGGGTCCCTCTATGATATGAAGCAGTAGGATTTCATCAAATGAAACTGAGAGAAGAAAATCTTGCTTCAATTCCTTCCTGCACAGAAGTTTTTAATCCTAGGTTAATGGGCTGCATGGCAGAATTTCTACTGCAGATGAGAGACAAATATATTTTTTTCCAATTAAGTATGATTCCTGAGATGCCCACTAAAAGACATTTTCCAAGTAAAAAGTGATGGTTTTGTTGGAATTTTGTGCATTGCCTCTTCACAAGTCCATTTGACTATATAAGATGTAACAGGATAGTTTCCTCTCTTTTTAAGCACCCAGAATCAAAAGGGAGAAAAAAAGAACAGTAACAGCAGACCAGGGACCTGACTGTTTTCTATCTCTACTTT
>VWZY01005561.1:119876-173077 GCA_013399075.1 Chloroceryle aenea | reverse complement strand
AAAGTAAGTTACTTGACTACAGTGTACTTTCATTCAAGTCAATATGAGGATGGAATCAAGCCAAATGGATTTACATCAGTATATGCCTTTGCAGTTACTATGAAAAACAATGCCTGAGTTTCCAAGTAGTTAAGGCTAAACTTTGTCATGGAGTTCCAGAAAGAAGGCAGATTCCCATCTTCTATGACCCCCTGTGACAAAAGCCAGTGAAACCACAACCTTTTTTTCTGTGCTATGGAGACTTGTACTCATTGAGAAGAGACTGAGGTTGATGTTTCCACCCACCATTGTGTCCCTCATCAGATATAATCTCCACCATTACCACAGCATTAACCTCAACTGCTTTCCAGGGGTTGCTGGATTTTTTCAGCCAATATGAGAAACCGAGACCGCATTAGTATAGCTTGAACTACCTCCTAAAATGCACTATGCTAATCCTGCAGATGTATCAGTATTTGATTAGCCCAGTGTCTCAAAGGAAATGGCATTTATTACTGAGAAAAATCTCTCTAAAATTCTCTCATCCTTCAGTACTCTCTATCTTCCAAATTTTCCAGGATATCACAGCAGACAGTTCCAACATCAACACTTCCCTTTTCTGGCCCAGATCCCATCTTTTCCTATTGGTGAACTTTGAAAATGCTGAGCACCTCAGAACACTAATTGCTAATCAACATGCCACCTCACACTCAGATAGCAGCATTCTGATGCATTTTCGGTTAAATAAAAGTTATATTCCACAGAGAACTTCGAGAACATTGTGCTGATATATCTAAATAGCAAAACAATTTAGGGCAAGATAGCCAGTTTTCTAGCTAGTTAACCCCAAGTAATAAAAAATATAATTGTGTTAATTCTACTTATTTTTATTCATCATTTAAACTCTCTTAGCAAATGCATTTATAAAAAGACACTTCCTGTAACATCCACTATCTCTAGGTCAGTGCATGGAAAGCACTAATAAAAGATCCTCATGCACTGTAGAGTGCTGCTTTTATTGGTAGAGTATTGATGAGAATACTGGTAGAACTACACGTTAAACTTCTAATAGTGACAATATGAAATAGATATGAACAACAAAAAAATGTATTCCTTTGTAAAGATGACTTCTGGATGAAAAAAAGTGAGGGTTTTTTTTTTTTTCCCTAACTGATTAGAATGCAGTCCTAATCCCTGATTCCTCCAAAACAGCCAGTAACACTCAGGTTTATTGGTGATTTTGGCTCATCTGAATTATACTAATAACCTGCAAGCTACAGGAAACTAAAAAGTCTGCGTTTTATTTTTTTCCCCTTTAAAATATGTATAGAATGCATTTTTTTTCTGTCAATTTAGGAAATCCTTTATCTGATTCTTCTCATAAGGGAGAAAGAAGTACATATATTTAATTTTACTAATGTGTAAAATAACTTTTTTTCATCTTTATGATGATTTTGATATAGTTCTGGAAAAAAACAATTTTGCATCTGTGCTGGAAAATCTAGAGCATAATTAAAATACTGCTGCACATGGTATCAAAGAGAGAGAGAGGAAAGAACAAAATGGAAGATAACAACCAAATATCTAAGCGAGTAAAATAATCTTTAGTCAATGCTAAAGACTATTTGAGAATGTATTATATTGCCTTCCATATTTTTATGAAGTCTCACAAAACCACATATAATTACTGTACAACCATCTCTCTGCATATATCTATGATCCCATAATTCTAACTTTGATATAAAGGACAGTATTTCAATCTAGTCCACAGTGAAACACAATAATCAATAATAAAAGGTCAGGAGAACAGTTATTATCCTCATCACCTGGTATGTAACTACCTTAGAACTTTAATAAACTTTAGGTTTATGTCTCTATGTACAAAGCAAGATGAGCAACAGCACCAGTTTACAGACAAGGAAAGTTACGAATGTGGGGTTTGAGATCCAGACCTCAAAGAAAGTAAAATAACTGAACAGAATTAGTTCTGTTTTCACCGAAACCAGGACATTGTTACTCATACATCTAATCCCCTAGGCCTATATTCAGGATGACACAAGATCACAGGTGATGGCACTAGAAACTGCAGTCACATCTAGAAAGATCCATCCAGTTACTGACTGAGCAACAAAACAGTCTTACTCCCTGCCTTTTTAATGCTAATCAAATTTTTCTAGATTAATTTTCATGAAGACATAAATTACTTTTTTAAAAAAAAGCATGTGGCTGAATAAATCTTACATATGTGAGGTTTTAAATTTCAGGATAACTAATACTTTAGAAAAGAGGAAAAGGTCAAGAGATTGACAGGAAAATATAATTAAAACCAAACCAGAGACATAGGAAGTCTGATATGAACTTCCTCATAGTAGATAATGAGACAATATTTCAATTCCACATACCAAGTGTGATTTTTCAATTATCTGCAAATAAAAAGTTGTACAGGACTTTTCAGATAAAAATTCTTGGAGAAAAGTCACATCTTACATGCATATTATTTCAATAATGTTCACTTGAGGCATTTTTATGAAGTTCCCATAGCAAATGAATCCATACCAAATCCTTTTTAGTTTTTGAAACTTTTTAAATTACAAAAGCATCCTAATTTGTACAATTCATATTTAGCTATATTACTTATTTCTGCTATCTTTTCCTCTTCATATTACATAGTAACAAGAGATATTACTATCTAGTTTAATCTTTGTACTGATTGAATAGTTTTGCTACTGTAGTACTTCAAAATGACTCCAAAATCCACGGCTTTAAAGATAAAAGAACTAGTCTCAGGCTAAGTGGAATTTGACTAATTTTGCTTGTCCTTTGTTTTCACTAGACATTTAATTAGCATTATAGCAAGAAAGAATACATTGTGAAAGAAATCACAAGGATATTTCATAATTGGTCTGACAGAATATATTTAAAATAGTGTTCAAAGAAAAAGATATGGAAACTAACTCATAACAAAAACTTGCTAGTTTTAAAATAAAATTAGAAAATTACTTTTTTTTCGAGTTTGAAGAAAGAACTCTTAGAAAACAAACTGTGAAGTGATAAATGATGTTGTATAATTGACTGATGTTAAATGTGGCTTCAACTTAAATTATAATTATTTGGAGATCAGAATTTACTGAAAAAAAAGTATTTCCTAATTTTCCTGACTTTGTTCTTAAAATATGCTGTCACTGAGAGAGACTGGGCAATGCTGGAATCTGAAGATGGAAAGACATTGTACAAATTACCATTATTTGTCTGTTGGATCCTGTACTGAGAACAATTTAGGATGAGGTCTTGCAACAAAATGAAGGAAAAAGTGAATGACAGAATTCAAAAGCATGTGCAGCAGGTGATACAGCATTAGGAACTTTCCTATGGCTGAATCAATTTGGAGTGGCCTAATTCCGGGCTGTGGCATGTGGACATCATGATTGAAAATCATCACTGTGGAACGTTACACTAAAGGAAGATTTTTATGGCATTTCCAAAAGAACTGCCTTGCAGGAACCAGCAGAAATTCTGCTAAATCTCATAAGACTAACAGTGTACTATAAAACCAAAATCAGCTACACTTTTTTAGGAAGCTACAAAAAAAGAAAAGGCAAAATTGTCTCTCTGAAGTCTACCTGCAGATAGAGGACTTGAGGGATCTAAAATTGTTTCCAAAATCATTCCTGAGGCCTTCTAAATATATGTCCACACAGGTTAAGCTATAGACATACTCCAGATAATCCTCGCACATCTGCAATTGTCAAAATTTTAGAACAGAACTAGATGTCCCATCTAATGGATAATATATTATAAAAATATAATAGAGATATTTTACCTCAGCTAGGATGAACTTCTGGAACTGTTCTACAGTAATTGACCATGAAAGTGCTACTAATCTCTTCCAGTACAAAGTCAGTGTAAGTAGAAAATAATATACGTTGGATACAGACATCCTCATGATTTTAACAAAGTTCACTTTTGCGCACACAACAGTGCTTGGGATCCAGACAGGGGGATTACAGTCAGCAATGTACATAGAACCTAACTATACACCTAGATACTAGTTTAACCTTTTTTAATCTCTAGATTTTGGAGTCAGTTTGAAGACAAATAGTCTCAGGCTAAGTGGAATCTGACTAACATTGCTTGCCCATTGATTTCACTAGACTTTTGATTAGCATTATAACTTGCCTTTCACTGGCTTTTCCTCCCAGGAAAGCTTCCAAGCACAATTGCAGCATTAGGAAAATTATTCACAAATTTAATGGTTTTAGAGGATCCATGATTCAGGAGTCAAGCACAGGCAAAGGCAGTGACTGAACATAGTCTGCAGACTATATTTAGCATTTTTCTGTTAGATACTATGTTAGGTACTATGTACTAGACTTATTTAGTAGCATTTGCTACGATTTATTTGATATGATCTGCACATACATATGAAATTTTGGAGGCAGTACAGAATTAAGACAAAAATATAAATTATAATGCAATTATTCACAGTTAAAGTTATATAGGAAATTGAAAGTTTGTCAAGGTGAAATAACACCCACCCTTATTCTCTCCTATATGTTATCAACATTAGGATAATTGATGATGCTGCTGTAGCATCTCAATCTTACCAGCACTGGGCTAGAAATTGCAGTTTGATGGACACAACAAAGATTCATCAGTTGCTCCTTGGCCAAATACAGTGATACATGTGGAGCTGCTCATAACTTGCTGCCATTCTGTGGTACAAGGTAAGTAGCGTTGGTACAGTGGAAGAATAATACAATATAGATAAACATAATTTGCCAGAACCTAATAAATGAATGTCATTGAATTTAATTAAATTCAGATTCTTGAATGAGAACTGAGGTGCTAGATATAAAAGACTTGCACTCAGGCAATATATATTTCCATTTTATCATCCTGTCCCATTTTCTATAACATCCTGTGTTTCTTTCACTGACCTGTCCCGTCATTCAACCAACTCAGGATTCAGAATTTTTTCTTGCCATTAGTAATGAACTCTTGCATACCCTGGGAAATCATCTTCTTTATATATAAAAAACACTTCACCAAAGCTTTTGCTGTCAGTAAGGTTAAAGGGACTTCTTTACCGCCTAATAAACACAGAATAGATTTAGCAAGAAGATTTAGAAAAGTATGAAAAAACAGGTGAAAATGTAGTACAGCATGAAAAAAGAGAACCTTGAGACACACACAGAAGATTAAAGGATTACTTCTATCTCAGAAGCTTTTGAGATGAGGGACCCAGGTAACCTATGCATCACTAGAACTGTTTAACTTTCCTGATACAGTTTTATTTTTCTGGTGTTTCTGCAAGATCAAGTAGTTATCTGAACCAGTCATGATGGAATTTAAATAATGAGCCCTTTATCAATGAGGTTGGAATAAATACAATGATGAGTATTGTAGTCCATTACAGTTTAATGAAACATTATTTTGCAATAATCCAGATCATATTTTGATAACCTATGTATCTAATTTAGCACTTATGAATTTTCTTTTTGTCTACAACACATTATTTATAGTATAAATATTCTCCCTTAGGACGCAAACCATACTCTCAAATTTTTTTTTTTTTTTTTTTATTTGGTTCTCATAAGCTGCATTAACATATAATTGTGCTTCAGATTTCCAGAAAAAAAAAAAAAAACCCTAGACACTTCAGATTAATATAATATAGTATAGTATGTTAGCTCAGAAGAGATATTCTTCACTTTCCTATCTTAGTTTCTATCAGTACATCAGGACTCTTCTATACATAAATTATTAAAGGAATCTGTTAAAAATCTTATTATAACCACTATATTACCTGTTTTGACATCATCTTTACATACATTATTAATGTTGCCGTTCATTCTTTTATTCTCTTTTTTGGTAATACAAAATACCTAGAACTTTGGATAAACCATTTGTTGAATGAGCTAATAAGTTAAAGGGTCCAAATCTGTAAAACCACAGCCAGCCAGAGGGAGATCTTGTAAATATCTGAGTTTTGAAAGGGAAGTATCCTAAAAAAGGGTGTGGGTGTTTTTTTTTTTTTTCCATATACTTCATGCTTTTCAGTGAAATAGTGTATCTTCATGAACAGAACAAATGCTTTTACCAGCACACTTCACATCCAATATGTGCATTGGTAATCTAGCTGTATCAGTATGAGCTTCTAGGGCAGACAACCGGTACATACTAGTCAACAGAGTTCAAATGCAGGCTGCAATGTCTGTGTTATCTGGCTCTTCCAGAACATTGAATAAATTCTCTTCAAAGTCAGGGATTACGGAAAGGGTAACAAGGAAACTTGTGGAGAAATAACCCATTTCAAAGTGAATTTTGCATTTTGAAGATTTCAGAAAGAGTTAACCACTTCTAAACAGAACAAAAGCATGAAGTCACTGCATGTACTTCATACATGCTGCCAGCATCATCCACTCTAGTACTGAAAGCATCCATCTGCAGAAGAAAGTGAGAGCCTACAATACTGAGAAAATGACTAATAGCTTGCTGGATTTGTGCTTTAAAAATTGACTCCCAGTTTTTCCTTGTCAAAGTAGATGATCTAGTTGTTTTTATTAAAATAGGAAGTAGTTGTACAGGAGGTTTGAGGGTCAGGGAGATAACCTGATTCTGTAAATTATATAAGGGTGGGATGTGGCCCTGAAAGTGTCTGTAATTCAATTTCTGAATAGTTTCGCTAACAACTATTGCAGAACCATCTCCATCTTACTGCTTTTCAAGGACTAGTAAAGCTTAAACATTTACTTTGAACTTCCAGGTCATTTAATTCCATTCCCATATAGAAGCAGGAAGAGCACCTAGGCATCATAAAGATGCCAATCACTAAAGCAGACTTGCATGCAATTTTTTTTTTTTTTTGAGTTTTGTTTATTTGATGCTTGTTTTTTCTCCTAGTATACTATAATAGGTTTTATTATGATAGAGAGGTTTCCAAGGAACATTGGGTAGAAAAGCTGAAAAGTCTATTTAACCTAAGTTATCACCATGCAAATTCATATAATACAACAGTCAAAAAATAATTTTCTTGCAAAATACAAGATGCAGAAGACTCAGTTTACCTAGTTATATCTTACACATTAAGGTACCAGGAGTTCTAGAAATAGCTAGCATATTATTTCATTATATTATCACAAGAAATTAGAAGATCAAATGAATGCCATCAATATGTGCATACACATCTGTTTTCCAACAGTTAGTGTTAAAAATGCTAAGGTATGTAGTCAGAAAACATGAATTTTTTGCAATTGCGAAGATCCAGTGAGCTCTCTGAGGCTGCTTTTTGGTCATATAGTATATGGAAGGAGAACTGGATTAATCAAAAATGAAAATCTTATTAGTGTACTTGGACCAAACTGATCCTCGTACAAGCCATATTTCATTGTGACATTTCTCCTTATTTAAATTTCACTTAATTTGACTGAAGGCAAAATCACAGTACTGCCTTCATACTTCACTATCTCTTCAAGCACACCATGAAGGCAACTAAAAAATATACTTAATAGGCTGAGCTATGTATTCTTCTGGTCAATAATCTGCAAGGATCAAGACTGAAAGAAAATGCTGAATTATACCCTACCAATGAGATTGTCTTGTTTCCGACTGCTAAAATACATGCAGAGGGTTATCTCAAATGCCTCAGCTCATCTCAGCTACAAGGGCAGAGCATGACAAGAGAGGCAGATTTGAAAGATCCAAAGAAGAGTCTGAAACCAGGAACCTGCACTGAATGAAGAAACAGCACATGCAATCTTTCTAACACATAATAATATGCTCTGTAACTACAGTGCTGATGAACTGAAAATTGAAAATGAACCTCATTGTATTTTAGCCTGGGAACAAAAAGGCATGGATAATCATTTTGAGGGACTTGGATAGAAATGGGCACAAGGTCTTTTGCAACTGAAGATGGAAAAAGTCCTTTTGGCTGATGTCTGGCCATCCAGAAGCAGATAAATATCCAAGACACTTTGACTATGAGCTTTATTAAGAAAGTAGTATGCTGATTGTTCAGATAGTCTTTCCATTAAAGGGACAAATAACTTATTCCTTATTTACCCCAGTTGTTTCAATTCACAGCTACCATATATCTGAGTTCTTATACATATATCTTAGCGGCAATACAAAGAAAATCAGAACTTTAATATCAGTGTTTGATGGCGTTTCACTGCAAACTTAAATAAGTATTTAAATAAGTATCCTTAACATCCTCAAAATATCATTCCCCATTAGTCTCAGAAAATACTGGTACCAAAGATCTGTCCCTAAGAAGTTGAAACAAGTAATGAAATATTTGCTCTGTAAATCCCTTCCTAGGAGCTGCAGAAAGAAAAGCACTGTCAGGACAGCAGAGGATAGCACAGTGTTCTGAAAGTTCCTTAGGAATAAAATACTTTTCTTTCAATTTTTTAGAATAAAATTTTATGGACTTTAAAAATGTAGAAAGAAACATTTCCTAATTTTGGCATTTTCAAATAAGCTTTGCAACTACTGTTGGCCCTTCCAGGTCTTAAAAAACCAACCTATTCTTTCTCCTAATAGCTAATCTATTAATTGAGCATTTTTCATTTTAAATCAGAGAGGAACAACTAAAATATTTATGTGGAAAAAAACCCCAATTGTTAAAATATGTTTGTATAAATTCTGCTATAAAAACTACAATTTGCCTCATTTTCCTAGTCATTCAATGTTTCTTATGGGTCCTACTGGAGCTAGTGCCCATTCACTGTAGTCAGTGAAACTTGTTCAGTTCGAGTTGTGCCTCATAAGATTCTACTACTAAATATGGTACATTGTGGAAGACTTAAGGGGGGTTACTCCATGTAGTAAGGAGGTATTTTTTGGTATCACACATTGCCAAATTTGCAAAATAAAACTGTAATAAGTAGTTCTTAGTGGAAATGATCACAGGTTTATCACTGGAAGTAAATTTTACATGTAACGCAGTCACTCACCTGAAATGAGCGTCCTTCAGAGTGTATTGTTGCAGGGGGTGCTACAGAAGAGCTGTTTCCTAGTAGTGCCTCCCGAGGGGCTTGGTTTGATTTTTTTGTTTGTTTGTTTTGTTGTGTTTTTTTTTTTTTTCTCTTGGCATTAGCACTGTTTCCCCAACGTCAGAACTGACACTAAAATTCAAAGCAAAAAGGAACTGATACTGGTGGCTGTGAAAGAGCAGAGTCCATCTTGAAGACCTTTGGTTATAGGCGAGTAAAGTTTGGGGTTTTTTTTGTACACATGAGCTGTCTGTATTCACTTTCCCCTGAGTCCAACAGGCAGTGTTCTTTCCACTCTGTTAAACAAAATATCTAGTCAAATGCATGATAAAAATTCTACTAACCTATTAATTTGATCTGGATGCTAGATTTCAGCAACAATTCTTTATGGATATACAAATTGAATTCTAAGTGTACGGTTTAAAGGAAATACAGAATTTATTAAAAATTATTTAAATAATCAAACATGAAAGAAGCATGTACATTTTTTTTTTTTTTTTAATGTTTGACACAACTCTTCCAAACTAGGAACAGAAAGACTACCAGGCAATTACATCCTGACCTAACACCAAGGGCTGTGACAACGCATGAGGCAAAGTGCAAATAACCCTTCTCTGGTAAGCAAACATGTAACCAGGTACCCTTATTAAGAATTCACTTGCACACTGAAGAAGCCATTGCTTTACAGAACTTAGTAAATTCCTATCTATTCACTGTAATGTTTTTTTAATACAGAGTATAATACACTTAGAAAGCACTGAAATGTGGCCAGACAGCATTTTTATTCTTTTACCACAAAGAATAAAACTTTCTATACTGGGGGCCAGCTTGCAAGTAACTTTGATTAAAGACCTTTTGCCAAAATCTGTCATTGCAGTTAATCAGAAAATATTGATAAACATGCCTCAAATTAAGTAAATACTCGCTGAAAAAAGTAGGCAATTTAATTTATAATACTAGTGTGACGAAATTTGCCTTTCATGTGAGAGCAGAGTGGGTAAGTTGTCTGTGCAATGCAGGTTTTCTTGTACACTAGGTTCTTAGAAAGTTTTTCCCTTCTTGCGCAATAAACTTTGAAATTCATTAGCTTTGAGTAAATAAGAGAGGAAAAGATATGTCTGAGCCTGTTAGCAAGACATTTATGAGTGGTACAAAACCTTTAAAAAAATCCTAGAAGTCTATTATGGAAATTTTATTTTTCCTTTCATTAAGATGACCCTGTAACTCTATATTCCTTCTCTGTCTTACCCTTGCAAAATGATCGCAAGTATTATAACAACTTAATTAACCTATATTCACCACTAGCAATACTGTAAAGTATAGTCAAAAAAAAAAACAGAAGAAAGAGAAAAAGAGCTTTGTGATCTTGAGTACTGAACTGAAAAGTAAAAACACTGAACAGAATTAGTTCTGTTTTCACTCGAACCAGGACAGTGCTCTTATCAATTGTGGTGTTATTGTGGTCCATCTTACCAGCCTCCTAATTTATAATGGCCATAACTTACTATTATATATAAATCACCTCCATATTTCCTAAATCTCTTCTGTATTTATCTGTCTATTATACTAACAGACAAACATCTCCATATTCATAATGAGACAGAGACCACTGCTACTATTTTTGATGTCTCTTTCCCAGTGGTTTTCAAGTATCAAACACATAATGTCTTTTGTATATTTTAAGTGCATCTCCTAAGTAAGAGATGACAGTACTATTATAGAACTGTCTTGGATGATGTTTCAAAATTAGAAATTTAAAAAGTAAATACTGTCCCAGAATATACCACTTCAGTGCATCAACAGTAATTTCTCTCTTAAGAAAAGATACTTAGAAACATAAAGTACTTTGCTTTGTTCAACACTTGGTCTATTTGAGAGGGCAGTATTTGCTCTGAGATTAGTGCAGAATTGCAGAGCAAGGGAAAAACAGAACAAACAGTAGTAGTTATATTTTCAGAAATCTTGAAAGCTTTAATAAAAACATCCTCGAATTGCTCACACACATCCTGGCCCTTCTGAGGGAGCAAGAGGTCTTGAGTTTAATTTTCCTTTAAAGCAGCCTTGTAATACAGGTTAATTCATTCACTACTCACTAGATATCAAATCACATGTTCCTGAAGGCCACAGGGGAAATGAAGGGAGGACGTAGGGGTCATTGCTCTCCTCCTCCTGCAAACAGACAGTGGCAGAACCTGCTCAGGTACCACAAATACAAGACACTCAAATTATGCTGGAATGTTACACAAGTTAAGGGAAATGAAAAAAGGAAAGGCACACACACCACCCCCACACCCCCCATCTGCTCTGCCTTTTAGCTAGAGTCATCTCAAGGGCTTCCTATAACAAGAGAAGACACAACATTTTCAGATGGAAATGTGATTTTCAAGTTGACAGTACAGCTTTAATTAAATGAGAGTCCAAGGAAAGGACATATCACTGGGAAATAAATAGGCTATAAAAGAAGAAAACCACTAGTGTGGATAACCAAGGAAATTAAGGGAGTGAGCAGGAAAGAGCAAAGGCCATGTGAGACATCTATTACAAAACATCAAGGTCAGTGCTACAAGTGGAGGCAGAGACAGCTAAAGTGATAGAGATTACGGAAATGATCAAGGAAGCAAAGATCAAACATGAAAGGAAATTGACAGGTTCTCAGTGCATTCTGCACTGACCTGCAAGAAGAGCATCTCTGTGTTTTAAAAAATTGTATCTGAAAAAAATTACCTTGAATCACATAGTAACTTTTTTAGACAAAGAATTTACATTAAAATGCAAGTAGCTATAGAAAGCAACTATTTTAATATTCTACATAAAGTTACAGACCCTTTGCCTCTTTCTTTAAAGATCTGTCCTAGTTTAATGTGAAAAAAAAAACCCATATTTTGAAGCAGCAAACTGGGAACTAACAATTCTCTAAGTGCAGCTCCATATCTGAATATCTTTGCCGTTTTTCATTTTTCTCAAAAACAAATTCTTGGAAATAGTATTATAGAATTAAGTTAAATCAGAGCCAGGCACCATGGTGCAGCTAGAGCATGAGATTCTCTGTCTTCCAGTGGGAACATGAACACCTCCTGTGGACAGAATGCCTGGGCTCTGGGACAGTCCAACAGGCAAAACATCATTTACTATTAAATCTGTATTGTTCTGTGAAGTTATTATCTCACAACATTTTCTAACAAGTTGCTTAGTGTAATTCTGCTATATTTTGCTTTCCTAATTGTCACCACACTACTCTGCACTACTTTTGTTTTGCTCTAGTTGTTTAGCTAACTTTTCTGTTGCATCTTGTTTTCTGTTTGCTGTTGTTATTCACTTGATTCAACTAAGTCCAATCCAATAAGTCACCAATCAGATCGTATAAAAGACATTTGCTGGTCTTGAAAGCTTGTACTTCATGTCTCACACAGGAAGACATGTTTGTACACTGTATTCAATACACCTAACATTATTCCTTCACCTGTTAATTCAGTCATTTGTTTTACTAATAAGAATAATAATTGAATAAACAATCTATAAAAACAGGTACACTCATTCACAATTGAATGAGGTATTTTTTTGACTCACTGTCAGAGTATGTACCAATTTTAAGTAATTATTTTGCCTCATTTTAAGGTCTTTCTGTCTGTCTGTCTTTTCCTTCTGCCTTCAGAATTTTAGCTTCTACTTTTAGTTCTCAAATTGTAGTCACACATTTCTGGATTTTGTATTTAACCCTACAATTTAACAAGAATTCCCCTCTGAGATAAAAATGAAACACACAAAAACTAATATGTTCTGAGTCAGTCCCACTATTTTTTTTTCCTCTATCACAAGGAGAGAATTTCAAAAGAACAGCCATATCCCTACTTCTATGATTATAAAAATAATTTTCTAAGGAGGATAATATTATCATGTCTGTGATTCACCATTTGTAACAAATTTGAAGTGAAGAAAAGCAAGCAAAAGTAATTAAAGAATGTCTATTTTTTTTCTTCCAGAGAATTAATGTCTATTCTTACAAGATTTATATACTCGTGCTCTAGTTGCTCTTGACTCCAAGTTTTAGACTCCCTAAGGATTTAGGAATGGAGTTACTTTCTATACATTATGTTCAGAGGACAATAATGGGAAATCTGAAATCCAGTCTATTGGAGGAAGGCCCATTGAATGCTCTAACCACTAGGATTAAGGGCTAACAGAAAGCAGGAGAATTATTGTCATCAAACTCATTTGAGAGCATCACAGTTTAATTTATGGACCAATTCCACAAAACGGTTCATAACTGTCTATTCCAGGCTGGGAGTGATAATTCTCTTTGGTAAGTCATGACGATCTCATTAGTCTTCTCTGTTTTCCTATGTTGGCTACTCCCAATTCAGTGTGCTGGGTGGAGGCATCCCTCCTATTGCTCTTGGCTCTCTGTGCAAGGGGTACCTTGTTCTGCCTCTGATCAAGATACAAGGCACCTAATCACTAGGCACCACAGCACAAAGCTTAAAACATTCATGGAATTAACTAAAAAGGTACCTAATTTTGTACAGTATTCTTAGTATCTTAATGCTTTTAAGGCATGGATATGATTCCTGCACGGTCATGCAGAGAATATTACATTCACTACCAGGCACCAGAAAACACTGGCAAACACAGCAGAAAGGGGAACTGGTGTAGCTGACTTTTGAAGGATGTTTAGAAGAGTAGTATATATTTCACAGGAGGTTAACTAAGCCCAAACTTACTGGCTACATGACATCAGCCTACAAATACTTAAAGGGAACAAACATTGCATTAGGAAAGGTACAATTTATCATAAACATTAGGGAAGCTATGCAAACATTGGACAAATACATGGACATAGAGTTCTTCTAGCTTGTAGAGTTAGTTCCTGTATAAACATTAAAATATTTAAAACAAGGCATACTTTTATGAAGGTAGTTAGAGTGTCTATTTTATTATCACAGAAAAACACTCAAAGACTAAAGAAGTTTTGAATCAAGTGTCTTTTCCAAGACTAAATTTACACGAGTCCAAGAAAAATTACGTGTATAATCAGTTATCTCTACTTTTAGCTGTGTAAATGCAAAGAACCATGTGGCCATTTTAAACAATGCTGGTCAACACTTTCTCATGCAAAAAATTACTATTCAACTAGAGCAAATAATACATTACTTTTAGTTTCCTTGAAACTGTCTTGCTTTACTGGAATGAGTTTAGACAACATAAGAATGGAGTGCAAATAACAGATTTTTGAATGGAAACGCCAGCGAGGAGTGATGGCAGAATGAGCCATTCAAATTTGCTTGGAAAAATATTTTTTTTCTTTTCTTACTAGCCTTTGAAAAAAAAACATTATATATTTTATTCACTGCAATCTCAGGCACACAACAGAAATCTTCTAGTGTTGGATCCAGATCCATGATCCATCTTTTGACAGTATCTTTTTGTTTGTTTGTTTCTTTAGCCAGCTGTTCTAAAATAGACAAAACAGCCAAAGTTAGGAATGACACCAACAGAGAAGTGAACTTCAAAGATCAAAAGATGCTGGTATTTAGAACTTTCACAAGTCCTTAAAATCTGTGTTTATCAGTTCAGTTTTCCATACATATGCTTCATTGTATTCTGGACTGACTAAAGATAAATTGCCATTTTGCAAGCCCAAAATTTCATGAACCCTTCTTAATACCTACATAAAAAATAAAGGTACCTAACAATGAACTCAGTGTGGAAAAGTGTATTCACTATGCTTTTATATCTTGTGTCACATTATTTTATACATCGTGAATTCTTTGGTTTATTGTTTAATATTGCAGTACCTGCAGGATGTTTTGCGCACTATGGCACACACACAGAGAAAAAAAGGTCCCTGTTGCAGAGTTCCTCTTCTATTTACAGGCAAATTTGTATAAATACTGCTATTAGACAGTGAATATTATTTGTTTTAATATTTCATTTCAACATGCTTTTTCATTCTATAAAATAAAAACACCTAGTTTCTTGTATTTTCAAGGTGGATCGTTGTGGCAATGACCGTATAAATAACTCTGAATTAACTTACATTTGTGTAAAATTTTTGGCTTGTCAATGGACTTTGTAAGATCTTTGTGTAATCTTTTTTTCTGTAAGCTGTCTAATTCCTATATGAATTCTACATAATCACGACACATGAAAGTGTATGTTCTGTACATCTATATTCTGGATAAAATCCTGGAAACAGACAATACAACAGCAACTAGAATAAGTGCCACAATGAGGATCCTCACTTTCTTTTCTATGGAGCCCTTGTATACTGAATCCTGAAGTGGACTGTGTCTGTCATAGAAACTGAAAATAATACTCAGATCAAAAGAATAGAAAGCATTCCTTTCTCTCATTTCTTCCTCTTAGTGCAGCTCCAGGGCAGCAAATATCTCATACTGCAGCTTGCCTTATCCACCCCAAGAGACGTGACTTTCTGCTTTCCTTAAGCAATTTTACAATTTTGCCTTAAATAAATCCTATCTAAAGACAAGTGAGTTACAGAATCTAGCATTCTCTTTCATCTCCTTTAGATTAATACATCAAATCACAAGGGAGTTTCCATTCCTCATCAGAAAATTTAGTAGCTTCTAAGTTTTGCTACTTGCTGTAGTGATGTTCTGTTGTTATTATAAATGCTCTGAGCCATTGCTATAGCGCGAAACACATATTTCAGAACCAGAGATGGGGTTGGATTCATCTCTCACTTCACCAAATTTCACACCTGTGAAACTGCAATGACTTCAGTGATGTTCTCCCAGATTTACAATGAGCATATTGCAAAGAAAACTAGGATCTGACACTGCTCTCTAAAGAAATATTAGAACCACCATTGCTGTCAGAAATGATTGTGTCAGGAACAGAGATTAAGCTATTGAGGTGGAAGACTCCTAAATGAGCAATCTTAAAAGGAATTTGGAGAATTAGTTTACTAAATGCATCAAATTAACCTGTGCAGTGCTGTAATAAAAGCCCTGATAGGAAGCGTGCTACAACTTTGTCTTCAACCTATGCCCACTTAAACAATTATCCTGATAAATCTCAGTTATGGTATCTTAGAGGATTAATGCCATTAATTCGATATGTGTCAATGTTTTTTGCTGTATGCATGGGCCAAATTTTTTGAGGTCTTCTGCTTGTTTTTTTCTTGCCTGTTCTCTCATCACCACCTCTCTCACTATTTTGACCCTCTCTTCTTTATCAACATCTGTCAACTAACTTTCTCCTCTTTCATTTCTGCTTTCTCTTCCTTCCCTCCATTTTCCCTTACTTTCTTATTATATTGCAATCCCTTTCTTTTTTCCCCTTCTGCCTACCTCCAGTTGCCAACAGTTTAACAAGGACCCTTATGCCCAGTGGCCGTATCACGTGGGCAACTTCAGCCTTGTGATGGGAACAAAATAGTTTACAGGGGCAGGCAGAAGCGAAATGTGAGTGATGAATGTCTATAATTTTAAAAGGAGTATTAGCAATGTATGTTGTCTTTCTTTTAAAAGTAGAAAAAGTAGAGTTGGAAAAGACATTCAGGACATCAAGACAGAGTTGGACAAATAAAATTTGATCCAGAATTGAGATAGAAGAAACGTTATGCCCTTTTATATGGCCAGCTGAAACTAAGTATCAAACTGTCAGTCCCACTGATGTGAGTCACTCTCCAAGCAAAGAGTCATATATTTTGTAGCCATTTCATGGCTAGAATGCTTGTCATAATTAGGTGACTAGATGTCATCTCCACTGAAACAAATAGCAAAGCCATTCTAAACATTTCAGGATATTTAATACTTCCCACTCTTTTCTAAAGTGTATATAAGGTCCATTAGGTCACGAGTCACATATGGCAAACACTAACAGTATATTTATATTTGTAAAAAATGACCCATTGTGCATGTGAAATAAAAGGAAATATTTCAACGGTTACTCATCCCAGCAGGGAAAAATGGGGGGCAAAAAGCTATTGAGAGAGAGAACAATTTACACAGAGGCATAGATAACATGTTTTTGCAGATTAGAACTCTTCTTTACTCATTTCCTGGGATTTTACTTTGTTCCTATAACTTTCATAGCCACTTACAAAATGTTGTTACTAATGCTATCATGAAATGGGATGTCTCTTCTGCTTATATTGTGTGCGTGTTTTATTTTAAGCAAGTGTTCATGAAGTAACTTGCACTAAATTACCCAGATGTAATATTTTGCAAACAGCCAATGAAAATTATGATGAGTGTTCCCAATTAGCTGATCATCAAGTTATAAACGTTTCAGGATAAATTAAGCTGTAGTTATTATAGAAAAGCAATGGAGTGCTAGTACCAGGGATTTTCTGTTGGATTTTTTTTTTTTTTTCCAAATGGTGCATTCATCCAGGAATGGTAAAAGAGGTTTGTTTTGCACTTAGCCTTTGTTTACATATAGTAACCAAACACAATTTTCCCAAAGATCAGAACTGAAATTCTTTTTAAACTGAACATTTCTTTACCAAATGGGTTTCTCAGTAGTTAAGAACCATTTATCTTTGTCAGTTTTGACCCCACTTGTCATCATCACGTTACTTCTGGAAAGAGACTTCTGTGATTACCTTCAACAAAAAAATGATGTACTGATTTAAATGACCCTGAATGGTATTCTGAGAAGTTACACTGCTTCCCTGAAAACAGACTAATGAAGAAAGACCACGTTCCCTGTATGACACTTCAGTGACTGACAGCATATTATTGAAAATCCTATGCATTTTATGATAAAAGCAAACTTAAATTGATAGCCCTAAAAAAAAATAAATACATACAATATTCTATCAAAATACTCTGTTTGCAAGCATAATTGTTATTAAAAAACCCTAAAATTGCTAGCCAATATAAAAAATTTAAAAAATGCATAATATAAAACATAGGAAATCCTCATTACAACGGAGATCTTTAAATCCACTTTAAATGTTTAAAAGCATTATAAAATGTGGACATAATATTTTTGATGTTTTGATACTTGGGGCAATTTAAGACGGCTTTACTTTTATGGACTTTTACTTAAGTTCTCTGTTCATACATAAACCGTGGCAATATCAATTTGTGTTTTACAGACATGGCCCTTGAAGACTTTAGCCCTAGAGTAATTATGCTTTATAATACATTTAGGCCCTCAGGTCTGAATGAGGTCGGCATAGCAGATTAGTGCATACTGGATTAATTTCACAAATGCATTGGATTTCTTCCACTCTGGTGTAAAGTGAAGAAAATTTCTAGTGATGTTGAATTTGGAATTTTAATACACTGTAATTAATCCTTTGTGTCTTTTTTCCTAAATGTGGATCTAACATATCTACCTTCCAACCTAATTACAACAGTATAAATTGTCATGCAAAACAGCTGTTTCTGGATCTTCTGTTATGCTATAGTCAAGGACCTGGGTTGGGGATACATTTAGAGCCAGGGTATGTTGACATATAATAAATTACAAGCTAAGGTGACTTTTTTTTTTTTTTTAATATGGGCCTAAGAGAGATAAAGCAAGCATAGAAGAGTCATTGTAAGAGTTCTTTTCAGTCCTGCCCTTACTGCCTTCACTCTCTAGCTTTTTGAATATCAGTGGCTTTGCGAAGCTACATTATATAATGAGTGTCATATAGAGGAATCAGTTTGGCATAGACATTCTCTTAGCTGCAGGTTCAAGTTTCTTTGGACCAGCTTGAACAGACAACCTTGTTGCAGTGTTAAATTTATGTTCAAAGGAAATTTTTAATTTAAAAAGTTGTTCTAAGGAAGCTAAATAGAAACAGAACACTGATAATTTTAGAAGAATAGTAATGTGCATGATTGTAGGAAAAATAAGAGTTGTATCATACATCACAACTTTCAAAGTTACTCAAACACTAACTCTCATTAAAAACCTCTGTGAAAAAAAAAGTATTATCACCATTTCTGGCAGGGGTCAACCATCACAGAGTGTATGTAGGACTCCACCTAGATTTTACATGAAGATGGGAAGAAGCAGCATGTGAAGATGGGTAGACTGAAGCTAGGGCAGCATCCCTGCCTGAGTTTTGCAAATGTCAGAGAGAGGTGTCACAGAACACACCTAGAATATGATGAGCACTGTGATAGCTCTGACCAGTAACCAGAGAGAGCATATCTAAATTTCACTCAAAGCTTATTAGAAACAAACAAAGAAACCAAATGTTTCCTCTGAGGCCTGGCATGCCTGTTAGGGGAGACAAAACCAGCCTGTGGATGCAAAGAGAACTCAAGGATCCACAACACAAGCACCACTTTTTTCTCAGGGACAAGTTACCCCAGATGTATGTTTTGAGCTATCTTAGACATCACTTTGAGGAAAAAGAGGCAGCTACAGCCTCTGCTACTTTCACTCTAAAAATTTCAGAGTTTCAAGCAGGACAGCTAGAAAAGGAGGCTTTAAGAAGCATGTTATAGTTCTCTGATGTCATAGGGTTTGGTTGGAAGGTGGTTTGTTTTTCTTCCCGTGATATTCAGTTTTAATTAAAATGAAATATTTAATATGAAACTCAGTATTTTCTACCTATGGATAAGAGCTTTAAATAAAATATGAAATGCTGAAATGAACTGTAGACACATGGACTGCTTTGTCATTTTAAGATGTTTTATTCATTTCATTATTAGGAGTCTGAGTAGGAATCAACTTTTTACACCTGATATACATAGGCCTGTCCTCTTCTTACTGCATACTTCATTTAAAAAACAGGAAAAAAAAAAAAAAAAAGAACCAAGAATTAGTGATGGTCCAACCTCTATCAGCTTTATGAAGATAAGTACCCAAAAGTGTAATTCCTTGTCCAAACTGACTAAATGCACAGGAAGCCTTAACACAGAAAATCCTACTCTTTCCTAAACAGGATCCCCCACGACTGACTTTTCCTGTCTGTGTTAAATTTATTTCCAGTGAATGAGAGGAGACAAATGGTCCACTCTAGGGCCCAGATCTGGTTTAGTCACGCACAAACAGAGCAAAGTAATAGAAAACTGCAATAAGGTCAGACCAGATATGTTTGGTGCATGTTTTATGCACATTTCATGCACATCTCATATCTGTCACAGATGTAAGACAGAAATTAACTTCATTTCAAAACCAGCTCCTTGATAGCGATTACTCCTTGTGGAGGAGGATTTATTTTTTTCTCAGTACTGTAAGAAAGTCAGTGGGCTTTTCACGGGAGGAAACTATTGATCTGAATTATTATAGTAGTTACAAGAATTTTTGAAACAACTGTATGTTTAAAATATTTTTTCTCCTCTTACAGATTTAATTTATGTTTGAATGCACTATTTTGATGAAACGCAGTCTTAGTTTGAGGTCCTTTCTAGAGTCATTCAACCAATATCTTGGTAAAATTGAGATTTATCAAATTTTCAAGAATAATTATCCTGGACTCTGTAAAACCTTCCTGTTGCCTTTCAAGGCTTCCCACACTCATGCAATCTCAGATTATTTGATAACAATGACATTTTGTCATTTGACTCAAGTTAAGCTGCAGTACTACAGTCTTTAATACAAAAGTAGACAAGAACACAAAGATCACTAGATTTTATTTGGATCCCATGCTTATTAAATTAGCTAAAGTTTGTATTTTATGACAACTTCATACAGTTGCAGTGGGGGAGGCTGCATGATCTGGCACTACATTGACTGGTGACAAATTCACACATGAAATTTTATTGTGGGACATTGTATCAGGCAGTAGGAGTCCTGAAGACATTACTGCAAGTTTTAATTACCATTCTTAGTCTGAGCTGCTGTGCTGCAATTACACTAGAAGGCAGGTATGTTGAAACTGCATATCTCAAAGAATCTTTGTACAGAAAAGAAGTATACTTAGTATTTAATGAAGGCTCTGGTGATTTATTTTTTTGCAGTACATGTGAAATTAAGAGTCTGTATTAATATTAAATAACTTCTTTCTATTGTATTTTTGCACATATTACCCTAACTACTATCTCAGCTTATACCTCAAGTTTGAGAAGAAGGAAGAATAAACCAAAAAAGAACAAAGATAAAATTCTTCTTCATCGGAAGAATTCTTCATCCATTCTTTCTAACAAGTTGTGCTTCCACAGCACAGCTAGAGTAAAGAGACTGATTAAAATAGACTGCAATTACAGGAAAAATTGAAAAAATCTACCAAACTTGAGTAAAACTTAGGTGAAGGTAAATGTAGTTTGTAGGCTAACTCAGAGAAAGTGAGTTGTTGCTCAAATCCAGAGCATCTGGGCCAAAAGTTACTGTAGTTTTAGAGGTGACCATATTCCAGGAAACAGTGTTTCTTGGGTAATATTTACATTGGTATTAAAAAAAAAAAAAGAATTGTTTTTCATTCAACAATAACATTGGAATAAAATTCTGACTAGTGCTAAAGATGTCTGCAGGACTGCTTATTCCTGAAAGTTGCAAAACTTCCAGCAGTTAATAAAGAATAAGAAAAGAAGGCACAAATATACACACCACAAACAATCATAGATATGACCAAATCCTAAAATGAAAGTGCTGAAGAGTAAGTTTTGCCATCTTTTCTGTAGCAGTCCAGTAAGTGGCAGCATTCAAAAACTTCCAAAAACTTTTCAAACCTTTGCACTTTACTACTGAAAGTATAATTTTTCAGTTATTACCAGTGAAAGACTTGGCTCTGCACTGAAATAGCACACCAGCCTCTTCATTTGCATAGCGAGGAATCCTTTGAAGATTCCTTTACTCTTTTCTCCCTTTGATTAAGGCCCAGATCTAACACTCAGCCTACCAAGCTCTATTTGTGAGAGCAACTGGCCTCTGTATCTTAAGAAAAATTTCAAAAGTGGGTTTTTGGAAAGTGCTTCAGTAATGCAAGTCATAAAAGAAGACAGATAAAAAAAAATAGTTTTTTCTTAAATTAATCCCTGATAGTCTCAGAAAAGACTGGATAGGAAATCGTGAACAATGGCAGTTTCATAAGACCTGTAACCCACTCTTTCTATTCTAAAGTTTCTGTTGGACTTCTATTTATTTGAGTCATTAAAAAAAAAAAAGTAACCTTTTATTTGTGATTTAGTCTCTTAACATGTAAAATCTAGAAACAGCTCTGGCCGCAGTTGGTGTGCCCTCTTGTTCCACTGCTCTTGTACACAGTGGATCACACATGACCTCTGACTCCACCTCAGACATCAAGAACATTGAAGAGTTAACAAAAGCAGTAAGATTGAATTAATCACTGTCATACTAGAAAAAGATTATATCTTGCCATACTCTTGATCTCTCTTATTGAACATTTTTCTTGGCTAATATTTAGATCCACCACAGCTGGCAGACCTCAAACCTATTGTGGCACTGACTATACCACAGCCCTCTCCATGCAAGACATCAATAAAATTGATTCATGAAAAGCATCATTCATCATGTGTAGCTCTTGGATACAACACTACAGTTGATAAAATAACTTTGCTGTCTTATCCTTTATCTAACTGCCTCTTATGTTTGGTACAGTCAGTGGATTAGCTCATTATTTGCCAGTACCCACCCTTTCCATATGTTTTAACTAGTAATGAGATATTCTATAGGTGTCCACTTTAATGTTTTCATTACAATAAACGTGTTGTGCTATAAAAATAGGGCTTAATTTTGGCAAAGAATAAGGCTATAAACAGTAACTTCAACTATTTTTGGTGAACAATACCACATAAAGTATAACCTAAAATCTGATGACAAAGAACTGTAATGTGCATGGCACAGAGGTAATAAAAACCTAAAATACTATCACATTCAGTTAGTTATATTAGTCTTTCACCATAAAAATGTTAACATGATGATAATCAATCTTAAATCAATTACTGTGTAATTGCTGAGTCAATAGGAATGCAGTTAAATATTGATAAGTGTCTAAAAGCTCTATCAGGACATATTGACAACTGGAGAAATGAATGCAGGCCTGTGCAAGAGGAAAGCTTGACTTGCATTGCTTTGATGGAAAGCTGCACAGGGCTGAGTTTACATTCTTATTAATAGGGAGATGTGACGATCGATACAGGCTGCCTCTGCCCTGTCAGCAAGGAGCAGTGAAGATGTCTAGGTGTTATTTCCAGTCTTTTCATCTTTACAACAACATGGAGATGACCAACTAACATCCCGTGTAGCAGAGGGCAAAGGACTTAACAATCCAAAGATTTAAAAAAAAATATTTATAAAGTGATATGGGTATAAAGTATTTATGTTCAGAAGGGTCACTGCCATTTCTGCTTAGCATTCCCTTGTGGTTGCAAAGGTAGTCACAGTTGCCTGCAGGAATGCTCAGTGGAGTGGCTATGCTTATAAATTATGAATTAAGAGTCATTTTATTTTGATGGATATGAGCAAAACAGCTCCAAGGATTTATGGTGTCTTCACAATTGCACAAAGTCAAGACACATTTTAATTATACCCAGCTTGGGTTTGTGATGCTGCTTACCAAAGAAGTCACCAGTTTTGTTTCACGCAAGTGAAGCAGTCACCCACATCGTGTTCTTCAAATCATGAAAACTCCCTTTGTTTCTTCAATACTGAGGTATTTGTGTTCCCATTTGCTTAATCAAGTCATTATGTTGAAGTGAATACCCTTTACTATTCCTTTTGTACCTGTGACTGGGTGAATAACTGGTGCATAGATACTAATATTATTTGAGTGAAACAGGCAGCAAAATACACAGAAACAGAGAACAGAAGTATTTGTTGTTGGATACTATAATAAGATTCAAGTATCACTACCAGTTAAGGTTATGTCAGGAGCATCATTATAACTTTCTGTTTCTTTCATGCAGATACCTTTTGAAATGTTTTCCTTCTTTATGTCATAGAGTCATTCGGGTTGGAAAGGATCTCTAGGATCATCAAGTCCAACCTCCATCCTAACATCTCTCTATCCATTAGACCATGGCCTCAAGTGCTACAGACGCTCATTTTTTAAATGCCTCTAGGGACTATGACTCCACTAACTCTTTGGGCAGCCTGTTCCAGTGCCCAACCACTCTCTCAGTAAAAAATTCCTTCCTAATATCTAATGTAAACCTCCCCTGACACAACTTGAGGCCATTTCCTCTTCTTTTATCATTAGCAATTTGGGAGAAGAGACCAACAGCAGCCTCGATACAACCTCATTTTAGGTAGTTGTAGAGAGCAATAAGGTCTCCTATCAGTCTGCTCTTCTCTAGACTAAATAACCACAGTTCCCTCAACCTCTCCTCATAAGGCATGCTTTCCAGACCCCTCACCAGCTTCGTTGTCCTTCTCTGGATCAGCTTCAGCACCTCAATGTGGACAGGTTGTGATGCCCAGAACTGGACACGGTACTCAACGTGTGGTCTCATGAGTGCCGAGTAGAAGGGTGCAGTCACCTTCCTACTCCTGCTGCTCACACCGTTTCCAATACAAGCCAAGCTGCTGTTGGCCTTCTTGGCCATCTGGGCACACTGCTGGCTCATGTTCAGCTGTCTGTCCACCAGCACCCCAGGTCCCTTTCCTCCAGGCATCTTTCCAGCTACTCCTCCCTGAGCCTGTAGCATTGCCTGGGGTGGTTGTGACCAAAGTGTATGACCCAGCACCTGGCCTTGTTAAACCTCATCCCATTGTAAGTCCAGGCAGACACCACCCACTGCTCTTCCCTCATCCACTAGGCAGGTCACCTGATTGTAGAAGAAGATCAGGTTGGTTAAACAGGACTTACCCTTCATGAACACACGTTGTCTGGGCCTGATCTTCCTGTTGTCCTACACTTGCCATGTGATCACCCCTAAGATGAACTGTTCCATAATATTCCCTGGAACTGAGGTCACGNCAGTCTGCTCTTCTCTAGACTAAATAACCACAGTTCCCTCAACCTCTCCTCATAAGGCATGCTTTCCAGACCCCTCACCAGCTTCGTTGTCCTTCTCTGGATCAGCTTCAGCACCTCAATGTGGACAGGTTGTGATGCCCAGAACTGGACACGGTACTCAATGTGTGGTCTCATGAGTGCCGAGTAGAAGGGTGCAGTCACCTTCCTACTCCTGCTGCTCACACCGTTTCCAATACAAGCCAAGCTGCTGTTGGCCTTCTTGGCCATCTGGGCACACTGCTGGCTCATGTTCAGCTGTCTGTCCACCAGCACCCCAGGTCCCTTTCCTCCAGGCATCTTTCCAGCTACTCCTCCCTGAGCCTGTAGCATTGCCTGGGGTGGTTGTGACCAAAGTGTATGACCCAGCACCTGGCCTTGTTAAACCTCATCCCATTGTAAGTCCAGGCAGACACCACCCACTGCTCTTCCCTCATCCACTAGGCAGGTCACCTGATTGTAGAAGAAGATCAGGTTGGTTAAACAGGACTTACCCTTCATGAACACACGTTGTCTGGGCCTGATCTTCCTGTTGTCCTACACTTGCCATGTGATCACCCCTAAGATGAACTGTTCCATAATATTCCCTGGAACTGAGGTCACGTTGACAGGCCTGTAGTTCCCCAGATCCTCCTTCTTACCCTTCTTGTAGATGGGTGTCATGTTGGCAAGTCTCCAGTCATCTGGGACTTCCCCAGCTGACTAGGATTGCTGATAAATGATGGAGAGGAGCTTGGCAAGTTCCTCTGCCAGCTCCCTCAGCACCCTTGGGTGGATCCCATCCAGCCCCATAGACTTATGGGTGTCCAGCTGGCTTAGCAGGTCTTTAACTACAATTTTCTGGATTGTGAGGGGATTATTCTAATCTCCATTCCCATCTTCCAGCTGAAAACCATGGTCTGACTACTAAAGACTGAGGCAAAGAAGGCATTAAGTACCTTGGCCTTTTCGTCATCCTTGGTAACAATGTTCCCTCTTGCATCCAATAAAGATTCTCCCTGTTTTTCATCCTGGTATCATCCCAGAGGATGATACCTGGTGTCATCCCAGAGGCAAATGTTTTTTAGCAAATTTCAGCTAAAAATGTTCAGCCATTTCACTTTACTCAAAGATTAAGTTTAACCTCTCCCTTTAGCACCCTTAATAAATATTAAGGCACAGTTTTACAGCAATGGCTGAATGACCCTTTCAGGCTATCCCTCATGGCTCATTCTGTGCTTGCCCTTTCATGGCTGGCACTCACACAAAATGGATCAACTTCCTCCACATGCTGAAGCCAGTAGCAGATGATGCCTTCGAGGGGTCAGTCATGGGCAGAGAACATGAGGCGTTAAGAAATTGCTGTACAGAGATCTGTTCAGGAATTTCTGTAAAAAAATCTGATGTGGCTCTATGAACATACCCATTCAGTCTGTGGTACAAGTTTTAAATCAGTCTGAAAAACAGCTCTAGAGCCCTGACAAGGCCTGTGGATCTTGCCAACTGAGTAGTAGCATTCCTAAAGCCCTGTCCTTGAAGTCCTCACCAGGTCATCATGACTCTCCAAGACTAATCAGATCATCAGGGTATCAATTTTCCTTTTGTCTCAGGAGCCTCAGACACTCCACTTTATCTCTGGAGCAGACAACTTCTCATGGCTTTGGTTGGTACTGTGTTGTTCAGCAAAATAAAGAATGAACGGCCTTCAACTAAAGTGTCCCTCTACTTTCCTGAGGCTTAGATGACCTTTGACAATGTGTGCAAGGAAGGAAAGAATAATTTAACTGAGAACAGCCTGATGCAGAAAATTAAATCCAAGTGTGTTGCTCACTGATTAGCAAAATATGTCTTAATTTATTTCCTGTTTATATTGTTGTACTTGGTCCTAACAGGGAAAAAAGAAACACATTTACAGTTCAGCTTTATTTCCATTGCGTACTTCTGGAAGTTTCAAGAACGAGAAAGTCCCATTTTGCCTGGACTGTTGGTAATTCTGAGAAGGAAACAACTGAGAGAGGAGAGAGAGATGATAAACTGGATGATGCCAAGACATAGTATACCCTTATTAGGATATGAGATATTTTTGGTTAGTGTTAAATTTATATGACTGCTCATCTGCAACACAAACTGCACAGTGGCTATCTAGAATTCAAGAATACAAACTGTATTGGTTCAAATGGCATGACACAGCTCTGACAAGCACAGCAAGCAAACTCGCATGACCATGGACTTTCACTTTGTTTCATCTGTGCAGACTAGAGAAAGACACACATCTGTACACCTAAGAGNGTAGCGCTGCATGGGGTTGCTGTGGCCAAAGTGCAGGACCCGGCACTTGGCCTTGTTGAAGCTCATCCCATTGGAGTCAGCCCATCTCTCCAGTCTGTCCAGGTCTCTCTGCAGAATCCTCCTGCCCTCCAGCTGATCAACACTTCTCCCCAGCTTGGTGTCATCAGCAAACTTGCTGATGATGGACTCAATCCTCGCATCCAAGTCATCGATGAAGATATTGAACAGGACTGGGCCCAGCACTGATCCCTGGGGGACACCGCTGGTGACCGGTCGCCAACTGGACGCAGCCCCATTCAGCACCACTCTCTGGGCCCGGCCCTCCAGCCAATTCTTAACCCAGTGCAGAGTACGCTTGTCCAAGCTGTGGGCAGCCAGCTTTCTCAGGAGGATGCTGTGGGAGACGGTGTCGAAAGCCTTGCTGAAGTCCAGATAGACCACATCCACAGCCTTCCCCTCATCCACCAGGCGGGTCACCTGATCATAAAAGGAGATCAGGTTGGTCAGACAGGAAAAGTATCTTATTTTGATACAGAATATGAATGGGGTTATTTTCTATCTGGAATAGACTATCTTCAATCACTGCCATCAGTGAAGAATTCACTCTAATGGGGAAGAATGTTACAATTTCTAACATGTAGAAATGTTTTAAAAAGTCCTTGACTTTTTATAACTCTTTTAAAAAACATAACCTGTGTCAGACTAGAGACTTTTTACCAACTGTGTTTGGAGATCAACATGTTACATGATAGTTTATCATTCTCTAAGCACTATTTTAAAAAATGAAACAAGAAGTTATAGATTAATGTCTCTGCTAATGAGAATCTTCTTTTAACTAAAAAAAAAACCAAAACACCCATTAGTAGGTGAAGCAGAGAGGAATTCAATAGTTCCCAGATTTCCACTTTTCATGTATAACAGCGAAGTATGTGCTTCTAAAGGATTAAAACCTAAACATGATATCCTTCTTCAGGTAATACAGTAGCTAGGAAAGAAAGATTCTATCTTTAAAATCAGATTGAATTCAGCCTCTCAAAGAGAACAAGTTATATTTACAGATCAATAGAAAGGTTATAAGTGATTTACAGAAGATCACAAATCATAGAGTCTGAGGGTAAGATGAGAGGCAGAGGTGTCCCATTCCCCACTGCAGTCTTTGTACTGTGTGGGCTCAAGGGAGGTCTCCAGACGGCTGGGCCTGATGGCAGCACAGTGGATACATGAAAATGAAATGTCTATACTCAGTCAGGTCTCTCCCACATCTATGTTCTCCCATCTGGTTTCCTTCAGCTGTAGCCAGAGTGCAAACCCACACTGAATCAGCCAGCGTGAAGACTCCAGCTGACATGAGGTTCCTAAACTCAGTGTCAAGGTTGACCACCATAGCATATTATTTTTTTTCAAGACCATGGAAAGATCATGAAATTTTTGATGCACACCTCTTCAAAATGAGGCTCTAGAATTAAACAGAAATACACACTGATGATGCTTTATATGTACATAAACAGAGAGGAAATACCTCACATATTTAGTAGCTCCAGATAACAAATTACGAACTGCTAATACTGAAGCACCCATGAAATAAAGTATGACATCAAAACAACACGCACTCCTACACCTCTCATAAAATCAATTTGATATAGAATTTTCACTGTTAGGCTGAAACAAAAAGTGTGAAATATCCCTCAGCCATTTCTATTTCCCAGTGTACAATTTCACTAGGAAGGTTATGGATGAGCATCTCAAAGTTAGCTGATACTCTCAAAAGTCTCTGAATATGTTTAAAAAAAATTATGTAAGACCTCACTTGGAAAACCAAAAACCTATACTTCAAAGTTTCTGATGTTATTTAAATACTGAACTGATTAACTCTGAGAAAAGCACTGGTTATTTCAGCCAGTGTACTTAATATTTATTTAAACGAAAAACCTGACAGCTGGGAAAGGAGATGTGAAACTCTGGAGTTTGAAAATTCCTAACTACTGAACAGATCACCTTCAAATCTGACTTTGTCTCTCACTCTTCATTAACATAAGCTTCACATATTGAACAATAAAGATGGTTTTTAAATGTAAGTTTTAAAACATTCTCACTATTAAAATGTGCCATATGTAATGTGGGATATGCAGCTTTGCCACACTACACTTAGAACAGCCCAACCTTCTAAAATATTCTGCATTTTGAGTGTCTGATATTACAGTGCTAGCGCTGCATTAATGTAGCATTTTGAAGCTCAGGCTGTTTGTATTTATTATTAAATTTCTAGAAGTGGGTCTGTACTCCCTTACAAGTGTGGAGAAGTATTCTATATATACCCCAGTACTCTTGCTAGGCCTTTCATTTTCAAAGACTGACTGCAAAATCAGAAGAGGCATGATTCTCTTCTTACAAGCATGACAGGGAATCTGTTCAATATTTATGACCTTCAGATGTAAAAAAGCTCTTTATCAGGTCCTGTTTTGCATTCTATTCAGCTAAAGTCACACCACAGGTCAGATAAAAAGACTATCACTAGTGCAAGATAAATGAGCAGCTATCAGCATATGGGAAAGACTGTAAGTATTGTAGCAGTCTAAGTGGATAAAGTATTGGATTTGCTTTTCCTTTAAATGACAAAGTCTTTTTAAAATTACTAATAAGGAATGAATTAATTTGTGCTTTGCACAATATCTCTACTTTAGTAAAAAAAGAGACAGAGTATGAGCTTCAACTGTGTGAATTTTAAGGACAATTACAGATGGCAGCTTTAACATTGCATTCAAGAATACTGCTTAGACCATTTGTCAGACACATATGCTACACCAGTCATGAAGGCTTGTGGAAATGCCACATTTTTGCTTGCATAGTGCTAAAAATCCAAGGAGATCCACCCTCCATGGGAACAATCTTTCTTTAATGAACTACACTGATCTGAGTCCCTAGCAGGTTATATAGAAATGCCCACACCCAAAGCAATCCAAGGGTTATAAACGTGACTTCTGGTTGTTTTCTTAATTGCAGAAGGTCATAAGAAAGTTTCTACTGCTTATAAAGTAATAGTTTATTTGAAGAAGACTTTTCAAAACAGAAGTTTTTGCATTTTTGCCAAGAAATTACCATTTCTATCTGCCTGCGAAGTACATGCACAAAATTTGCGATCACTAGGTCAGATTGCCAGGGATAGGAGAGCTACCCAACACTACTCCATGAACAAACAGGAACCATAAAGTGGTTGAACAATTTAAAGTTCCCCTGCACAAGTACGGCATAAGGCCCACACATTTTCAGCAATATACTTAATCATGTGAATGTCTGGAAAAATATGGACTGTTAGAGAGAAAAGGTGGAAATATTTTCCAGTCCAAAAGGAGGCAGGAGATGCTGGTTTTCTCAGGTTCTGCTCAGCAAGTTTAAAAAGGTGATCTTTTTATTTTCAGTTAAAGGGTATTACATTCCACAGAGTTAAGAGATAAATTACTTTATGCATTAATTATACAGTATTTTGGGCCTGAAATACATGCTTAAAACCAGTGCTTGGTTTGAGTGGATGTTACTGCCTTTTCTGCCACATATATGTTATCTAATAGCAGTCCTAAGGATTTCAGATCCATTTCTAGGTCTTCTTTTCAAATCACAGGTCAAGTGAGCAGAATGATTTTACAATTTAATAGCTGGCCATAGGGAAATCAATGCAGTCCCTTTTCAGTAGGGAACATTTGTTATAAGTTTTTGCTAACTGTGAGCACCTCCAGTGTACATGTGCAATTTGCTACAGATAAAAGGAGTGGATAGGAGGCTCAAAATGCAGCACTATACTAGAAAAGACTTTAAACTTTCCAGGAAACCCTTGCCTTAGCAAATTTCTCTATTAATTGAAAATGAAAATCCAGATTATTACCTCATCGAGTAATTTTTTTAAACAAGATAAATCTGCTACACGTCTCAGCACAAAACGAAGTATATGTCATCTTTTTATTCATCACACACTTTCTCACAGGGCATATTCAATCATTTATTTCAAGGCCTAATCATTTAAGGGTATAAAATTGATTCAAAATAGAGGTCAGTGTACAAGTGTATTCTGACTTCACCTATGGAATACTAATGCATTCAATTGCACAGAGTTTTTCATGGTAGATTTTGAATTGACTTTGAGCAAAGGCTAAACACAGCTTTCCTACCTAAGCTACTACTAGGCATCTGCAGGTGAAAAACAGTTTAGTTGAGGGTTAAACTGAGAAGCTTAAAGAAAAGTTCACTTCAGGAGGTTTTTTATCACCAGAATAAATAGCAGTTGCTGTTTAAAAACTGGCATGGTACTATCATCTTTGTATACTGAAGAGCCCTCAGCAAAAAAAATATTTCTAAAGGTGCCTTCAAGTTATTTTCTCTAATAGCATGCTAATTATGCAGAAAGAATGCTGAAAATTGGTACACTGAATGTCTTGCTGCACTCTATATTTTTCTCTCTGAAAAGTAATGTATTTATTTCAGTAAGCTGTTTTCAGTATTGGTGGCAGGGAAATTTTCCCATAATGATCCCAACAAGACATTCCCTAGGTACCCACTATGGAGATTAAGCTTTTCACTGAGGCAGGCTTTTCCTTCCCACTGTTACAGGAGCTTGTAGGCCATGCCACTAGTGACGTGTCACAGATACCTTGACAGTATCTTAAATTTGGCCTCTAATTTGGATGTCAGGAGACAACATACCATGTTCCTGCCTGAAGCCCTATGCTTGGAACTGACTGCTCTCATTTCATCCCCGTTTGCCCCTTTATAGGCTAACAAACATTATCCTGGAATGTTACCCTCTGAACTTCCAAGATGTATGTATATGCAGATACCTTAATCAGGCTGTGAGTCAGCTGCACTATTTCAGTTACCACACTGCTGTTGTGAAGACTGAAGCCATAATGGTAATGGAGGCAGGGTGTGACAGAGATGCTATCTAATGATTCAAGTCTTGTGTTTTAAATACACTGGCACAAACACAGACCCAAAAGAATCCCCCCTCCCCACAACCACCTTCTAGATCAGGTGCTACTAGGAGAGCTAATTCCTTCCTTTGCCCATAGGACCTCAGACACTGCTGAGATCCCTGACCAGGAAGCTGAAGTGAAATCTAAGTGAATTGATTATGAACCCACAAAACCAGTTGACAGCTATTCTCTATCCCAGGAGTCAGTGATGCACTGAACTTAAGATGGGGTGCTGTAGCTCTGAGTATTACCACTTGCCAGCATGAGAAAAGAAATTCTCAAAATACACCTTACTTTCTTATCATGCTGACCAGTATATGATGTCTGGGCTACAATACAGTGATGATAAAAAGGGAAAACATATTTTTGAGACATTACTTGGGGATGACAGCTCAACATGTTTTCTTTACATTAGCTTTTTTTTACTTTTGATAAATTTGGAGCAATATCAAGATCTCTCTCATGCATGGTGTCCCTCCATTAAAAACATTTGCTTGCAAATTAGATTAGGCTTATCCTATCTATTATAATGCTAGCAATTTGCTACAATTTAGTATGTCACCTGATGCTTACAATGCTGTTGCTTAATATTTTGATCTAATATCTTTTTTAATATGCAAGTTGATGAGAGCTATACACTACAAAACATTAGTTCCTTCATTTTAAATATAGATATTAGACCTGTTTTTCTCTACCTTGTCTCTTTTGTCCCTCAAGACTGCCTCAGCTAGTCCCTCGAGAGCTCTGCAGCAAGTTTTCTTTTCTTTATTGACCTTAATACCTCTAATCTCCCTAAAATTATCCTGTGATCTATTCCTTCCTTATTTTTGGAATAATCCTTTTTTGTTAATTTTAATACTATTAAACATCTAGTTACATGAAAGCATTCCGTAAGTCAGCAGCAAAAGAGTATTAAACATTCAATATTTTCCATATCATCCATTATTTGCTGCCTTTTAAGTAACAGACATATATTTCCTCAAGTCTTCCCCTTACTTCTAACAAAATTATTCTCTTTGATTCATGGGCAGTATACTGTATCTGAGAACATTTAGACAAAAGCGACCCAGAAAGAGATATACTTTCATCTTTTAAACTTTGTTTGAATTCTAAGTATTATAGAAGATTACATTTATACATTAAGAGCAGATTAAAGAGTATAGACTAAAATGTAAAAGTCCAAATGCCTGAAATTTAAATACCAGAATTAAGGACTCCTCTCAAATCTTTAACCAAATGGTCATTTCCATTTTGTTGTTTATTTTAATTTACCCTACACTACTTTATTTTGTGTTTTTTTCCCTATAAATGTTATTTTGCTGTACATGGGCTTTGTATATTAGTATGTTTTCACTACCATGATTAATTTTTCAGCTTGGTATTGCTTTACTTCTTTTATCAATGACCTACACAGTAGTCACAGAAAGAAAGCAGCTTTTGTGTATGGTGCTGCCAGAAAAACTTTTCATCAAACCAGGATGTAGTAACCAGAACAAGGACATTTGACACTAGTAATGAAGGGTTTGACAACAATAGTAGAGTCAGATTGTTTAAATTTAGTTTTACCTGCTTGCAATGACATTCTTAAGTGTGGCAATTATGATTTGTACACCAACATACTGTCTTTGTAAAAGAAAAGAGCTCAAAAATACAATTGGATTTCATTAAGTTGGTATGCTTAGTTTTGATTTTTCACCATGCACTCATATTTGAGCAGTAATTTCTACCTGGATATACTTTTCCATAAAGAAAGGTAATGACATCATGAATTACTCCTGATTTTGAACAGAACTAAAAGACATGTGCACCATTTCTAATCGGTAGGAACAGTATTTGAAAAAGAGAGGTGTTTTTGAAGGATATACTTATATCTGGTTTATGTATTTTTGTATGACAGTACTGGCCCGGAGAGAGCAAGAAAACAAAATCAAACCTGCACACATATTATAGATCCATCAGAGTTCTCGTAAATATAAATATGTACACACATGAAGAAAGATATTTATATGCCTGCAATTAGATATCATTACTTTCATGTTCAGTAGTACCCCTCCTTTAGGGATTATCCTAGGATAAATTAAAAGAGAATTTGTTTCCAGATTGCTAAATGCATAGAACGGAAAAGAAATCATTGCCAGCAGTGCTTACTGACTGCTATTTTAAACAGTAACTTAACAGGATAGAAAATAGGAGGAGATACAGTGCTATGCTTGACTATTTCCTTTTATAGGCAAACAGGTTTTTAATCAATATTTAGGCAAGATAGAAAATTCCCTTTGCCTCTCAGTTCATTTTGATCTATCTAGACTGGTTGTGCAACACCACCATGCTAATATGAAGAGAGACATCATCCAGCCCATGTATGCAGACTACACTTGTCAGTGTTTATGATTACAGAAGTCAAGCTGCTTTCAAGTCACATTCAGAAACACTGAAAATGTGCATCCTTTGATAGTCTGCCAGTAGTGTATAGATATATAACCACTATGGCTACAGCACATCATAAAACTTTATTTCCTGCAGATTTGTCTGCCACAGAACATTTACTCGCTGTCAAAAAGGTAAAAAATACGCTAACAGCCCTAGGTTTCCTCTAGACACACTGAAATTTCTGAAACATCCCTACAGCTACTATTTTTTCCTCTTGCAACATTTGATGTACTCTACTTTTGAGGTGTGGGGAAAATTTATCTTTAGAAATGGATTATTTTCATATTGGTATCTAGGGAACAGCACCTTCTGGAGATATGATTTAATTTAGGCCTCCTCTGTGAGGCTTAGGCATGAGCCCGCTGCACGCGTCTCCTCTTTACTGGAAAGAGCCTTTGCAAGAGTGACATTTACATGGTTTATTAGATACTCACTCAAGCCTGTTTCAGCAGAGGTGAGTACAGAAAAGGACCACTCGCAGCTTAGTTGTTTCATGGCTGCCAAATGGAAAGGGGCTAAAATTGTCTCTCTGTTGCTATCCAAAAGGGCAAGTATTTTTGTTCCTCTGTTGCAGGCCTTTTAGTGCAACATTTGAACTCCAAAAGGAGACAAGTAGTGGCTTCATCTGCTGAGTGGTAAAATTAATTAGAGACTGATTCTCTGCCACCAGCACTAATATCAACAGGAAAATAGCAGTGCTTGAAATCTGTAGGAGCTTCAGTGAAATTGTCCTGTATCATCACATGTGCTCAAGATTTTTATGGCAAATCTGTTAATAACAGAGTACAGCTGGGCCTTCCCTCCTACTGTAACATAAACCCCCCCAGGTATGATCCCATATCACCATGGACAGGTGCAAGTCTGTTGATTTTACTGCTTTTACTCAGACCACAGTGCAGTGTAAATCCAATAAACCCCCCAGCAGTGATGCCGAAGTGCAGGAAAGCTGCACAGCTCAGATCCACCCAGCAGCTGGCTCTGCTCTTCTCAGCAAGTGCTGCGGCCCCAAGGCTGAAGATAAAAGAACTCATATTTTTCCTTACCTCTGGGAAGCAAAATTCAGGTCTGTGGCAGAGCATAACTCCTGTGCCAGGAAGATGTTCAGCTAGTCCTTTTCTCTCTGGGGGGCTCTCCTGGCACTGAAGGATCCCCAGTTCATCATGACAGCCTCAGCAGAGCCCCCTGGTGCAGCTCAAGCCTTTCACCTGTCCTGACAACAGGTGGGACAGCTTCTGGGAGGGCCTGAGCTCAGTAGCCAGGCACGGAGCTCCCTCAGGCAGCCCAAGCCTGCCACTAAATCCAGCTCCACCACCCAGCTGGGCAGAATCAGACTCCAGAAGCTGCCGTGTGCTATGCCAAATTTTTCCAAAAGTTCACCAGCACCACTGTGCATATTAAAGCAGAAACTAGAGTCACCTGTTGAGCATAAGAAATACCCACCAGAGATGATGTGACAGCTCTGATACACCAGCAATACCTGGAGGGACTTCTTATGTCAAGATTTTTTTTAATAACTCTGGTCATATCATAATCTGCTCATTGCTACAGTTTTAATGGTAACAGCTTTCTTCCACTGTTTGGGTGGAATAAAATTTGTGGGGAAGGAACATCACAAATGATTGATTTCTAACTACATTCTCCTTCTGTCCAAAAATACACAGTAAATAAGGCCCAAAGGGCGACATCCCTAGATGTTTTCACATTGAAAGAAGAAATCCCTTATTCCCAAAAGCCTGAATAGATAAAAATCTCAAAAAAAACTTCCTAACTGATTTTTTTTTTTAAACTTAAACCTCTTAGTACGTTCCATACAGAAATACACTTTTATGAATTAGAAAAAAAATTCTTAAAAAGTCTTCCAAGTAGACTGTTTTCTGAAGGAAAAAGAATATTTCTTTTAGTGTACTGAGTATCAGTAATATGTTTTTCTGTAAAATTCCCACAGAATTCTAATAAAATGATAGCAATATCATTTCTGAACACACACCCCCTGACCCCACAGCAATACAGTTATGAGCAACAGCACTTAAAATCAAAAAGCTAGTCATTTTAAAATGAAAAATCAAGTCTTTGAAATACAGACTGCTGCAAAAGACATCCATTGGAAGAGTTTTCACCAATATGAATTAAAATATTTGCATCTCAGTCCTGTTAGTGCTTGGAAGGACTCTCTCCCACTTCAAAGCCTGCTACGCTTCCCTTGAGTGACTGCAAATACTGACTGATGAGAGCAGCTGAGGTCTGGATTCAGGATCACTTTGGCAATAATGTGAAAATAAAGTTATTTCAGGCTTTCCAATACAGCCATTGCCTCTTGGACACATTTCCTGCAAAGGCTGGGAAGGGCTTTCCAAGGACCTCTGTGTGACTGCAGGTTTTGATTTGGAGCAGAACTTGGGTCATAGAAACTCTTTTTGGACTACTTTTTCATCAGCAAAACTTAGCTTTGTGCTTAGAATTATTCTGGCACAAATGCAACAGTATTTTGAACCTTCTGGGTTATATTTTGCATTATTTTATGTGCACCAGCTCTAGATATCTTCTGTCAATAACACACAATATTGATATATTTCTATTTATTTGGTTTGGAGCTCTCCTCATTATGAAAGTACAATAGCATGTACACAGGCCCTGCTAGGAAGCCTGGTTTAAACTCAGACTTGGGAAAGCTATGTTTGAGCTGAAACCAATCTTTGCATCTGGGGGTTTGCAGATAGTCATAATATTTCTATTTTTATTGTCATCATGGCTTTTTACAAATTCCTAAGTACATGCTGAATAAATACATCCAATTCCCTGTAGAGTTTTTCAGTACAATAGACATTTATGACAAGTAAATTACCAAGAAAACATTTACAATGCATATAATTTTCATGTTAAATCAGACCTTTAAAGTAGAAGTTATTTTTTTTCTGAAGTTTCACAATTTTCACAGCAAAAGCCTGAGAAAAGAATGTTTCCCTTCTGAGAAATAAAGCAATAAGATAATTGCAGGGCTGCTGTGAACCATTTGGCAAAAGCTGCTCGCCATCTTTGAGATTATCCCTACGGAAGGTTTTACTTTTTCTCGTAAACCTTAAAGCAGCTATCAGATGAATAGTAAAGCATGAGCCTGGAGAAATAGCCATATTTAGCTGTGAAGTCAAAAGAATATTAGCATGTTACCGTTTTACTCTTGGGAGTTAATGGAAAAGCAGATTAACTGAAAAAGAAAATGACTGGGCCATATTCTGTAGGAATACAAGACGAGTCTTAACCTGGACATCAGTTAAGAATGGAAGACTCTCGTACAGAAAAGAAATCTATTTCTTTTTTTCAATAATGCAGCATTCTCTTATTTTTCCAGCTATCAAAATCCAAGGAAAAGAACAATTCAGAAGTAAGAATGGCAGAGTCATCTAGCTACATTGCCACTTTTGAAATATTTCCCCTTGAGTTTTCATTCAATGAAAGACCAGAAGGTTAGAAATCTGGACAACTGCAGGCCACAATAAGAAGGTAGAAGTACAGTCTGAATTATACAAGAATGGGAGTTGCACTCCATGCACCAGGAAATTAAAAATAAACAAATAGCTATTAGCACTGGAAAGTGTGGATTCACACATCATAGCAGCATATAACATGCAAGAATTTGTAAGAGTATACTATATACAGTAACTATTTGCTCTTTCCAGACCAAAACAGGGCAGCAAAATTGATTAGGCATAGAAGCCAGAAACGCCCTCAGCACCAAGGCAGCTTTTCAGCCACTCTGCTGTAATATGGTCATCACAAATATTAAAAATTGTAGTAAATAAAGATACAAATGTTTAACATGCCTGTTCTGTGGATTAAATGTTTCACTGATGCACCTGAGGGCTGGAGGTAGAACTACAGAGATCATGCATATTTATGAGCAACTGCTCGTAATTACATCTGTAATTTGAACTGCCAAGTCTAGTGACATTTCTTTAAAAAGCACTTCTAGTGTTTTTAGTCTTTTTATAAAATATTGAAATTTCTGAAACATTAATCAATATACAGTCACCTCAGTGAAAGAAAAAAAAATGTATCTCTAAATTAGTCTTTAGTGTAATAAACTCATGACTGAATTGGCTATCTATCCCAAATAGTAGTTCTGATGTCATGAAGATTGAATATTGACCCTGATCTTCATTGTGGGTTACACGGAAAAATGTAGCAACTTTTCAAAGCCTTTTTGCTGCAGGTGGTTCAAAGAAACAGTTTACTATGCTCAGTGTTGTGTTATTAAAAGTCCTCTATGAAAAGACCCTTTTTTCTTGACTAGGGTGAATGTATATTAATATTTCAGAAATTTCAATATTAGTGTAGCTCTAAATTAGTCTTTCATGTAATAAACTCATGACTGAATGGGCTTTCTATCCCAAATAATAACTCTGATGTGATTTGCTTGTAGCTTCCTCCCCACACTCAATAGCCTGATCGTAAATTTAACAAGAACTACAGCAAATCACATTTCTGACATGCCAATGCAAGGAATTTTGTTTTGACTGTTTCGACTGTAATTTGTCCACCACAGCAGGATTTCTGTGGATTACTTTGTGCACATTTGAACCAATATATTTTAATCTCATAATTTCACAGAGCAAATATGTGGACACTCTGTCTGTTGTCACCCCTCCACCAATTTTAGAAATCTAGTAAATTATATTAATCAGATTTTTGGTTTCAGTGTAATATTAAAACATAGCATATGAAATCAGAGTGTTGTAAAATGGGACACAGATCTTACATGACACACAGTATTAATCAGAGATTACAACAAGCATGGGCTATTACGAGCTACACTTACATTTGAGAGCTCTTAAAAGAAGCTTTTGTTAGACAGCAATAGTTTGTACTTACTCCTTTTAAAGTCATGTGTAAAAAAAACCCCGAACAATAGGAGGAAATAACTAGTGGGATTTCTAGTGAAATTGTAGAATGCTAACCTTCTCTATGATTGCATTCACAGCCCCACTAACCCTTCCTAGTAGTCACATTGACAAGAAAATTGCATGTTCTTGCACGGAGTAATACTAGACATAAGCAAAGGTCCACCTCTGCCCATCCTGTCTTATGTGAAGAAGAAATTACTGTCAAAGTTTGTGAAGCTATTTAAAGTGGAAATGAAATTCTTGTGTAGAGGAGTCCTTTAATGACTATGTTTGTATGGATAAACGACAGTATACAGTGTAGTAATATATATGGCTTGACTCGTCCTCTGGATCATTATCATAATAATGTGATGCTACTCTTTGTGAAAATGCTAGAAAATAATATTTTAAGGAAAGTCAGTACAGCAAACAGTGATTATCAATCAAATTCAGAATTAATGTGCCATAGGTGTGTATGATATTCAGAAGAAAAACTATGAAATAATATAATTCAACAAAAGCAAATTTATGGAGTCTACCTATATGAATGGTAAGACACTGTCAAGGACTAGATCCTTTTGCATCGTAGGGTGTTTAAAAGCATAAAGGCTGTGCTGGCACACTACTGTTTTATGTATCTGCATTGCTTATGTAACAGAGCAATATGTTTCAAGTCTTATATTACTGCAGCCTTGTCATCTGCATCTGAGAAACTGATTCTGGCCAACCATAATCCTGCTCAAGAGGAAATAGTGAGGATGCTTTCTCAAACAGCCTCACATCTCCAAGGCAGCAGAGAGCGGAGTCAAAACAGCATTTATCCTATGACCCACAACTCTCCTTGCCCCTGCTCATGGCGCATCAAGTTTGGGGAGAAAATTGTCAAGGAATTGCTACTGAGTAACCTTTCTATGCAATGTCCTCCCGCAAGGCTACATCCCTGGGTATACTGCTGACTGTGTCCATATGCCCAGAAGTTCCTGCATTTCCACTGAGATGCTCACAGGGCTAAATTTAACTCAAAGTACAGAGAAGCATGTTCATTAGATACTGACTTCACCATACTGGGTAAGGGTATGTCATCAGAGAATATCCTATGATGACACTAATGGGAAGCTTTGACTAATTTCAGAGAATAAAAGTATAGTTAATAATGAAGCTAAAAGAGTAACTTGGGCAGACAAATTCATTTTATCCAGGTTCCAAAAATGATCAGAGCATACAAACATTCTGATGCAAATACTTAGAAATCAAAAAGAGATTGTAAATCACATATATGCAAAAATGACACTAGATTCCTTTGAATCAGTTTAGAGTATGTAAAAGGGAGCCTTATTCTAGAGCATTTTTCAACTGTTAGTTTTCATTAATTCTGCAGTTTTCTAAGAGATCTTGATCAGAAAAGCATGTACTTTCAGATTAATACACCAGTTTATAAAGTGGCTTCACTTGTGTGGAAAGTGCAGATTTGGAGCAGAAAAGTAGCTGGTTTGCAACAATTTTCAGGTATAACAAGAACCTCTTGAACTGTGCAGGTAGAATAGTGACTATACTGTACTTACACAAAACCCAAGAAAAAATGGTTTGATTACAAAAAATGTTATTGGCAAGTAGAGTAGATGGCATTAGCATACCCAGCTGTACACTCTGCATGAAGATGGCATCCCTTTGCAGCCCAGTTGTTAAGGGCAGATGTTCTGCTAAGCACATTTCAATTAATCAATTCGTTTTTCCAGTGAGACTAAGCAAAAAAGTTTTTCTGGCTTAATTTTTAGTAGAAAGGCGCATACTTCTGCAGTAATGAGTATCAGCAAATGAGTGTGTATCTACCTAGGAACTGATTCACTCTTAATAATCTGTGAAGAATGTTGATACCAAAAAAGAAAAATGCAACTACATTTAAGTAAATACATGTTTCAAAAAGAAAACAACTACTTAAATAAAAAAACCAACAACCTTGGTTAGACATTTTTAACTGAAGAAAGATACAAATATTTTACCGGAGAACAAGATTTGTTAAAAAGATGTGCAAGAGTGTGCCTAATGCACTGACTAGTGTGCAAAGATTATTAATAGAACTGAAAAAAAGCTTCTTTCCAGATTTCCTCAAAGAGCCACAAAAATTTGAAACCAGGTTGTAAACCAGAGGTAAACACAGATGAAAAAGGTCAGGAAATATAAAGTGTGATGTTATGTGGATAGGGTGTGCTACTCACTCTTTTTCACAGCTCTGAAAGAGAAGAAACTACATATTAGGAAGAATATTTCACTTTGTAGAGGAAAGTGATAAAATTTATCTTTGCACAAAACTATCAAGCTTCCTGCAGAATTTCACTGATGTACTTTGACCAGTGTTTTCAACAACATACTTTGATGACTACAAAGTAAAAAATTTACATTATTTTTCTTTTACCTGTCTCCTCTCCAAAATGGACAAAAAGGCCCACTAATTTTCATGCTTTTTTAGCTCAAATAGCAAAATCAGAGTAAACTCAGCCATTAAGCAAAACAAGGCAGAATAAAATACATACAAATCCATTTAGGTGAAGAGTTGCAATCAGAACTCAACTCTGTCATCAAGCACCGTATATTAAATACTCACAGAAACTGTTTGCCATTAACTATCTAATCTCTAAAGGTAGAAGAACAGTATGATGTCCAAGAGTGTTTGGGTTTTTACAATTTATTAATGGCATACAGCAAAGAAATATTCTGGACACCATACTAGCTGAAGTTTGAAAATCTGTGCCAAACTCACGTGCATTTAATGCTGAAATATATAGGATGCAAGATGGCTACAGCTTTACTTTGCTTACTATCAGTGCTTCTCCATTTGCTATACAAATATCCCTAGGAGGAGCTTCTTGTATCCACAGGAGATCACAGGTACATAATGGGACCTTGTTACACCTCCAGACCAATTTACACACCTGAAAATTTTGAGTAGCTTTAGATTAACAACTGAATGCTGAGTGTCTGTGAGACAACACATCTGTCCTTTCAAGGGTACATCATTAACATGAACAAGTCTTTATTGGCCCAGGTAACACATTTGAACAGAAAATTATTCTCTCTGAAGGGCTCTTTACAGTGAAGCGCAGGGACTGAATTTCCAAGGTTGCTGAGACCAGGGCTCCAGGTGAAGTCAGTGCAAATGCTCAACATAGTTATGAGTAAAAAAAAAAATAAAAATGTCCAGTTTCAGCCACCTTGAATGGAAGGGGTTGGTAGTTCAATCACTATACTTACAGAAGGAAACATGTTTATGATCTGCACCATTCCTGCTGGCTTCACTGTGGCATTATGAAATTTTCCCTAGCACATAGTTTCTGTCATACATCTGGTCTCTAGAAATGATCAGTATAGAGCTGGTAATAATTTAAAGGCTTTAAGTCAAGGCTTAAAGGCTTTTGAAATGGTGAGTTTCAGCTGAATCTGAATGGGATGTGTTTAAAAGATTTTCACCTACAATAATAGGTTACTTCCTAACTGATGAGAGCAAAAAGGAGTTGATGAGACAAGACTGAAAGAAGCAGATGTTGGAAAGATGAACAGTCGATATTAAAGCATTATTCCAGGATAAAGCAGCCAATGGAGACAGCCTATACTGTGCCAACAACAGCTTGGCTCATAGCACTGTACTGTGAGAAAACCAGCTGATCTTTTCACTTTGTGTCATTATTTAAGGGTCCCCTGACTTTATTTCTTATTTTTAAGGAAGTCTTGATAGATCACAATCAAAAACTTATTTTTGACAAAACTTCCATGGGAGTTTGTGCCCAGGCATACTCAGTGGAACCTCCGTCTCCCCACCTGCATGGTAGCCAACAGAATAATTTTCAGAATCTGGCTTTGTGTTACCAGTTGTCAGTATAGGTTGTATTCTGGAGGAAAAACTGAGAGAAAAATGCAAGCAGACATTCAGAAAGCCAGAGTTTTTTTCATGCTCTTGTTTCTTTACATTGACTGAACACTGTAAAGCAGATTGGCTGTTCACAAGAGGCAAACAGAGAATTGTCCCAACATGTTAAAAAACGTCACTCTACAAAGCTGTTAGATCTGTCTCCCAGATAAGCAATGCCACCACCTCATGCAGGAAATGCAGAAGAAAGATGCTTGTGAAACAGCACAAAGCAAAGAAAACTTTGGCATGGCAGCCAGATGTGAGCTCTGTTTTGGTACTATAAAGGATAAACTGCAGTGGCAGCAGTGTGATCTTTTCAATGCTGACTTTGTACTCTATCATATTCTGCCCAGAACAACGACGCTTCTGCTTCAAAGTGAGTTGGTTTCAGCTGCATTCACACCATATTCTCAACCTTAATATGAAGAATACTGCTGTTTCAGATTTTGCAGATATTGCTCTTAATCACAAGAGCATGACTGACATGTTAACTGCTACCTGTAATACTGCACTATTATTTCACTTAAACATGTCCAAAATCTGAATTTGTGACTTATGTAATTATGACTGTTAAATTAGGGCATTATTTCTTCACCTTCACCTGATTCCCTTACACTTATTTTGGCAATGATACTGCTCAATTTTATATCATTTAGTAAGGTGGAATCTAGTCTTAGAACTTTGGTAGGTCATTGTGCCTTATGCTGGTAGCACAGAGATTTCATGGTCAGCCTAATGGCAGAAAGAATATTATATTGTACTATCTTAGAGCATTACAGTTTAGTGAAACACATTCTGACACACAAATGATCAAATTTAAAGGGAGCTGAAGGTGGCCATCTGTAGCCACAGATATTTCCATGTGTTTAGTATATGCACGTTTCATGCATTGCAAAGAGTTGGTGTCATTGTCTTTCTACCACTTGGCATTACAAAGAGTTTATGTTTCCATGAGTGATGACTGACTACAACAGGTCTGGCATTGACAGAAAATGCTGCTATTGTAAGATGTGCAAAATACAGCTTCCAGCAGAGACGAACAGAGCATGGTTCTCAAAAGCCTGTCCAGAATGACTTTCCAGTTATTCAACAGTACCTCTCTTCATTAAGATTAATACATTTACCAACAATTGTACAAAGTTAGAATTTAATAAGTCACAATGACAACACTATTTTAAAGGTACTTCAAAAGCTACGTTTTCCCTTCTGTGCTGTTGAGGTAAACCCACTGACTCCACTGAGGTCACTGGGAGCATTTTGAGTGATACATGGAATCTAAACATTCATGCACAGAGTTCTGCACAAATGCCAAATAAGTGGAAAACATAGTCTACATCTTGCAGATAGATTACAGCCACAAGATAAATGCTGACAGTTGCATTAAGTTTTCTCCAGAGTATGACTACAGGCAATCCTACAGAAATAGCACCTTCCTGGCTTTCAGTGATTTGGATAAATGGGAAGATCACACACACTGCACAGGGAAATGGATCAGTGAGGCAGCTTGGTTTTGCTTCATTGAATTTAACAAGTATCAATTTAAAAATTAATTCCTAAAGAAGACCTTCTTAGTGTCTTGTAACCTCAAGATTCTGTAAATTACATCCTAGCTGATCACTACCTTTCTCCAGAAAACATTTCTGAGCCATTCGCATCATGAACTTGACGACACGTGGAAGACACTTGACCCCAGCAAAGAGACATATTTCAGATAGTGCTGTGTGCAGTTTATTGACCAAGAGAAGCAAGAGAGAATCAATGATAAAAATGTCTGATGGTCACTGAGTAAGAATCTGATCTGCTACCCCTTGATGTTGATATACTTTTTACTGATTTCAAATGGACACTGGCTTACACATACAAAAACCCTTGACTGCCAAAAGTAGGAGGGCCATCATGTTCACAATTCACCAATGGCATACAGCTGTGTTCCTCTCCAAAAATCTGTGCGGTTAATAAAATATACTGAGTGGAAAGACAGTTTCCAATTTTCTTGTCCACAAACCAGCTCTGTTTATAAAAATAAATATTTAAAGCAGTGATATCTGGTATCGTGCTCTACCAGTCCATCCCTTTTCTTTCATTGGTGGTATTAATTTAGGATTGTATTTATGGCATCAAGTAATCTTTTTAAGTGCATGGTCAATGTCATCCAGTCACCATTTTTTTTTTCCCCAATTTACTGTATGCACCTTGCATGATTTGGATGACCATGTTGTTAGTTCACATTTTTAACTCATGTATATCAGTTCTTCCTCCTTTTAAAAATAGCTTCTTTGTTACAGTACATTAAAATGGGATATAATATTCTGACAAAACATTACCAGTTCCTAGCAATTCAACTATATAGAAATACTTCTGCAATTTTTAATATCCTTGATGTTGCGATTCAGTTTCTAAGAAGCATAAGGACATATTAAGGTACCATGCCTTTGTAGCATAACATACAGGGAATACACCTTTAATAGATGAATTAAGTCGTCACGCAAGTTGCCTAAAAAATTTTCCATGTTTCCCAGAGAAACAAACTCCTTCCTATCAGGATACAACATACTAATGCCTCAGATGAGATTCCTTTTTTGAAGCAGAAATAATTCTTTTACATTTGACTTCTCTCTCTTTCAGGTTTACATGCCCCTTGAAGGCAAGCTAGCAAATTACACAGGAAAATTTATGTGATAAGTCAGTCATTTCTTATGCAAATATTATGATCTGCTTTAGGGTGTATCCTTAAGCTGCATCAGATATTTACCTCAGTTTTTTAAAATATTCCTTTTGCTAGAACAAAATGGTATGTCTTGTAGAAAGGAAATTACGCTGAAGTTTGTGATAAAATGATCTGCAGGCATTTTAAAAGGCATTATTGCTAGAATTGGCAAGGAATATGTAATAACATTTTGCTGCCTTGCAATCGTCTACCCATTTACAAGTCATACTGGATCACTGAAAATCACAGAGATGAAAGAAATCAAGGAAGTTTGCTCCTCAGATTATATTAGGTCTTCTACTTGTTGTTGTATATTTGTTTAACCCTTTCTGACCCTATCCACATTTACTTTCCAACCAACATCCTCTGATCTTCGTAATGTAAAGCAACATGAAGCAGTATGAATGAATCCACTATCTCCTTATATTTCTTACTATAACTTGTATATTTTGTCCAATTAGTAATTGACATATTTTCTTGACTGCACATGAGAATGAGAGAAATATTCAAAATTACCTGAGTTTTTTAATTTGCTGACTGTACTTATAATTAATGCCAAGATCTAAATGTTAGCTCTTCTGAAATTAATGTGACTTAATTTTGAGTTCCTAAAGTTAAATGTTACATGCCAATTTCAGATACACAACCTTACTAATATGGCCCACATCAAAACATTAAAAGGTCTCAAGGACACCATTCTGAAGGGTGTGAAAGAAAGCCAAAGCCCTAGCTACACAGGCTTTCTTCCTGGAAAAATACCACCTTTCAGTTGGGTAGCAAGAAACTTACTTAGATGTTGGAGTTCCATTATGTAACTTCTCAGATGCAGATATTACCATGACCAAAAATTCCATCTGTTTTTGGCTTCAAGGAAAAAATTCAAGGTTACTTTGACATAACGTTCTCTGTATTTGATAATACCTATTTTCTGCTAAGGAAAAATTAGTTTAGAACTTCTCTTGCCTCATACGGCAATTATTTTTTTCATCAGTTAGAGCAGTTGTCAATTTACTACACTTTGTGACCTGTATTAGCTCAGTTTAAAAGCCAATCTAACAGAAATAAGCCTGAGTAGGAAGAGACTCAGTGTTCTCTATTCAGAGGATGGAGAGAGATACCATCAACAGTCCTTGTCAGATAACATCTGCAAACCCAGTTCTAACTCGTTTCACTGAGAGAATGAATAGTTCTCCCCTAATAGTTTACCTCAAAAAAATCTGTAAAACAAATGATATATCTTGTTTGTGGAAAAAAAAATAAAATAAAATCTAGTTTCTAGCATTGATCTGTATTTTCATTATAGGTGTTTCACATTTCAAGTATGTCACATTTGACAGAACCACTGCACATAAATATGTAACAGTGATGAAGCCAACACAGTAGAAATGAAAGTAACACAAAAGAAAATAAGCTGTAACCTGCACATATAATTGCTTTTACAAAAGATAACCACTACTAAATTTGTTAGAGGTGTCACGAAAAGTGAAGGATCTATCAAGAAATAAAACTTACTCCTTTTTCTGAGCAATATTGTTGACTAAATTATCTAGAACACAAATTAGGTTTGGCATTGCAGGAAACTGTTTTAGACACATCACTAGATAGCTAGAGTTTTTATTTTCCTTATACTGTGAATTTAGTGGTTAAAAGCACTCTCTGAGTAGTCAGAAGTTGTTCTACTATATCACCAGTAGCAGTAATTATTAGATTTTTACTAAAAAAAAAATAGAAAAAAAAAAAAACTATGCCTTTGTGAAAGCTGGGAAACTCCTATTTATTTGGGAATTGACTTTAGGATAAATATCCCCAGGAATCAAAAACTCAACACTTCTGTCGAAAGTGCTAAACACAATTCTTTTACCTCCCTCTCTATAGTATAATTAAATATCTCACATTTAAAAGAATAACAGAAAACCATATCAAAGGAAAATATTCCACTGCAAGCCAAAGACAGGATAAGGAAGCAAATAATCTGTGACAAATGTGGTTACTTAACATAATGCTGGGAGGTGCTCAGATCCTGAGGTAAGAAACACGCTACAGAAATTCATACATAACAGTATAGAATAATTCCATGCAAAGCATTGTGCCCGTGGCATCAGGTGTTCCCGGGAGAGACATAACATAGTGGTGCTAAAAAAAATGAATTAAAAAAAAAGAAAGAAAAAAACCTACAACATTTAGAATAACCAATCACCAGTCAGAATAGTTGATACTTCACACTGGAACAGACTAAAAAGGAGGAGGTAGAAAAGACAATGACTATGGACAGCTAAGAGGACTAAAGTTCAGTCTGAACCAGAATATCCCACGGGAGTCAAGGTATGCCATAAGGTATAGTAAGATGTATGTGAAGTATATCAAGGAATCCAGTGGTAAGGCAGAAATACCCTATATTTTCTCAGGGTTATGAAAACTAGAAGAGTTTTGGAGATTGTGAATAGAACCTTATTATTCCCAAGGAGAAGGGACGTTCCAGTTCTAGTTCTCTCCTATTCCTTTACTGATCTATACATTATTAAAGGTCAAAAATATAGAAGCTGTGCTTTACAATGTAGACAATTTCTGACGGAAAAGGCCCTGACAATGACAACTGCACTCAGATGCAAGGATGGTCACCTCATCAATGAAGTGAGATAAGAAAGGCCTATCAGCATAGAGACAAGAAAGGCCTATCAGCATAGAGACACTGTGGTATCTAGGACCCAGTGTACTTGTATTGGTTACATCTGCTAAATATCCTTCCTGATTGTACCTTCAAACAGATGTAATACCATATGATAAAGTGAGCAGTTGAGGAAAACCATATCCTTTTACCATAATTTCAGTAGAGACGTTATTCCAGTCAAGCCACATTTCTCCTGAGAAAAGTATGGTACCAATTGTTATCATATATATATACACACACGGAATGCAAATAAACCCAGGTTACAATTAGTTCAGCTTTTGATATAAAAAAAAGGCTATAGATTTAAACACATGGGGGCATTCTGATTGTTTTCCACCATGAAGTATCTACTCGTGTTTTTATTTTCAGCTGTTTGAATATAGCTGTTTAATCATAATCTAATTTAAATGTGGCAAATACCACAGTTTAGGGGATAGGGGAAGATATCATGATATGTATTTCCAGATCAGTCTTATTAAAGAAAGTCACTCATGTAGTAGGGATACATATCACTTTTGTGAAAGATCCAGATCTTTAATTAAAAGGACACCACCAAAATAAATAAATAAATAAATAACCCCCCATCCTCAGGAACCATAAGTTAGAGGCACAGTATAAACCTTTTTAATTTTCAACTATCTCAAAAATATAGTGAGCTCAGATCCAGGACCTTCCCTCGGTTTGCTTTATAGCTAAGCTGAAGACCATTTACGTTATTCAGATCCTGACCATTACTGTAGGCCAGGTGTCCAGGTCGATGTCCTGCTTTGAGTCCATCTCAAATAAATGCAGCTAGAGAGTGTGGCCTGGTTGAGAAGATATACCAAAAAAAGCAATTTATTTTATATACTGAAAATAATAGATATATTTATAAATATATAAAACAGCTCAGGCTGTTGTTGACTAGTTACCTGGGGTAACCATTTTTACAGTACACTTGTGTTGAGATTCAGACATCTTTACAACTAAACTGATTCTTCTTTGAGACATGCTTAGAATGGAGGATTCTGTTTACTGAAAGCTGGAGTTACTTGTGGCAACTTGAAGTCTTGCAGGTATGCCAGAAGAGATGCTTACTTTGTATGATCATGTTTCAAGAATACATACATATGCCAAGCTTCAGCTGTTACTCTCAAGAAAGATATTCGAATACATGATAATACATTTTTCTTTATTAAAGAGCCTCTCTATATCACACAAAATATCAGACAAAAACGTTAATGTTTCTGTCTAAAAATAGAGATATATTCTGCTATTAAATTCAGCTTTTGTAAATGACAATTCTTTAGTGGTCAAATAAGTATGATATTTATTAGAACTCATGTTCACTGTTATCACTCCTGTTCACTCTGGCATTTCTAGTATTCACTGATCAATATTCTCTGGAAGACTGTGCCTTACACAGCTATTGCATAAATGCAGCACATATGGAATTACTCATGCTAATCCAGAAAGAAAATTAATGTGTTTCTTGCGTCTTTGTTATACTTATCTGAAAATCAGTAACATCCTCCTAAAAGTAAGGTACAGCTTTAACTAGATAAGACATAAGGATTACAAAAGCTACTTTTATTTTAAGTAGCTTTCATAAACATGAAAAGGTAAATGTCTTGGTCTACAGATTCTTATATTTTGAAAAGCTCCGAGTTGATAAAAATGTATTATGGTTAAGTATTACAGACTCCTTGCTACAGAAGATGCCACAGATAAAGAAAGGAGAGGATACATATTGTCCTGAGCCAGCTTTGTGTGCGTACAGGAAAAGGCAAGGCCAGTACTGAACTCAGAGCAGCAACTGCAGTGACCTAAACTATATCGCTATAGTGGCAGTAGAGAAATTATATTAGATTTCCACACTCTTTGACCTGTTTTAATATTGCCCATGGCTTCCCAGAAGTAGGCTATCTCTTCCAGCTGAACAACATTGTATCTCAAAACCTCTTACCACAGAAGTATAATATTTTCAATTGGGAAGTTCTCAGTTGAGTTCATTGACAAAATCAAATAAAATCTGATACTTATGGAGAGCTTTTAATCCAGATAAATACTTTTATTGGTGAAAAGTAGGAATCTGACCTGAGTTACCACTATATTATGCTGCAGAGAGTGCCATGTGTTTGACAATACAAAAGCAACTGCATAAATTTTATCTACCAAATCAGGATGGATTTTTTTGCTTGAAATGTGTTTATATTTGTCGGTATAGTACCTGTAAGTGTCTAAGAAAGTTCTATACTGGTAAGACGACATATAGTTGTCAGAAACACTCCTGCACACACCCAAACAACACTATCTACTAATAGCAGTTAATCCATTTTTGGAAAGTAAATCAAAGTGTCAATATGTGCAAGAGTTCTGTCAAAACTTAAATATATTAAAACATCCCCAATTTTCCTAGTTTTCAAGTGGAAAAAAAGGAATTAGCTAAAGTAGCTTAAATACATTTCTATGGGACATTTCACAATTGTTTCATTTTCAAAAACATATCACAGTATCTTAATTTGTGAGTAAAAAGAAATGCACAGACATGATGAGGGATCACATAGAATTAGAAAGCAGTGAATAACTGGTGGATGTATCCTCTATCAAAATGTTCATCATAATAGTAATCACAAGAAATTTACTTATATTCAAATATTTATATTTTCTTTGCTCATAACTAGACTATATTTGTAATAAGAATTGACTGATGAACATATAATAACACTATCAAGAGAGGACATTGCATTTCAGGTAAAGAATGGTTTGTTAACTTCAAGTATTTCCAAGATATAATACCTTCGGTTACACATGGATGGATTTGCTTTATAAAAGAATCACCATTTCTCTGGTGCAAATTAAACTAATGGACAATATTAACTTTTACAGAATAGAAGATTATAAAGAACTGAAACACTAGAGGAAAACCATATAGAATAACGATATTTGATGTCTTCCTCAGGGAAAGGCTATTATTTTTCGAACATAAAAAATTGTCAGCTCATTCAAGCCAGGCATACAAAGTGATGCAAGTCTTTTACACAGCTGGAATTTCAATATTAGACCATTAGAACTGAAGAGATATTTTAATTACTGGTGTGAGTACAATCCTTTCCTGGCTCATGCATAAAATTTTCAAATCTCAGGTTTCTTCCTAAGTATGATAGACAGGTATTAATGAGAATCACGTTATGTTATCACATTAACTGATTTAGATAATTTAACCATAGAATCATTGTGGTTGTAAGACACCTTCAAGATCATGAAGTCCAACCATTACTGCCAGATCACCAATAAACCATGTCCCTAACCACATCCACACATTTTTTAAATACCTTCAGAGATGATGACTCCACCACGTCCCTGAGCAGCCAGTTCCAGTGCTTTACAACCCTTTCTGTGAAGAAATTATCCAAACTAAACCTCCCTGGGTGCAACTTGAGGTCATTTTCTCTTGTCCTATTGATTGTTACTTGAGAGAACAGACCAACCCCCAACCTTGCTACAGCCTCCTTTCAAGTATTTGTAGATAGTGATAAGGTCTCTCCTGAGCCTCATTTTCTCCAGGCTAAATAAGCCAAGTTCCCTTAGCTGCTCCTCATAATGACTTGTGCTCTTCACCAGCTTTGTTGCCCTTCTTTGGACATGCTCCAGCCTGTAAAAGTCCTTCTTGTAACGAGGGTACCAAAACTGAACACGGTATTTGAGGTGCAGCCTCACCAGTGCTGAGGCAAGATCACTTCCCTGGTCCTGCTGGCCACACTATTTCTGGCACAAGATAAGACACTGTTGGCCACCCGGGCATACTGTTGGCTCATATTCAGCCATCTATCAGCTACTACATGCAGANATACATCCAGACCATTTCTGCAAGGCAGCTTTCTAGTCACACTTCCCCAGGCCTGTAGCATTGCAGAAGGTTGTTGTGATCCAAGTGCAGTATGCAGCACTTGGCCTTGTTGAACCTCCTATCATTGGCCTAAGCCCATCAATCTAGCCTGTCCAGATATTCCTCTGCAAAGTCTCCCTAGCTTCAAAGCAGATTGACACTCCTGACTGACTTTGTGTTGTCTGCAAATTTATTGAGGGTGCACCCTCAATCCCCTTATCCAGATGATTGATAAAACTATTAAAGAGAACTGGCCTCAATACTGAGCCCTGGGGAACACCATTCACCACCACACTCTAGGCCTGGCCATCCAACCAATTTCCTATCCTGCAAAGCACATGCTCTTTCAAGCCATGAGCAGACAGCTTCTTCAGAAGAATGCTGTGGGAAACTGTCAAAAGCTTCACTAAAGTCCATGTAGACAACATGCACAGCTCACTCATCCACTAGGTGGGTCACCTTGTCATAGAAGGAGATCGGGTTAATTAAGCAGGACCTGCCTTTTGTAAACCCATGCTGACTGGCCCTGATCAACTGCTTGTCCTGGATGTGCTACCTGATGGCACTCAAGATTAGCTGCTCTATAACTTTCCTTGGCACGGAGGTCAGACTGACAGGACTATAGTTTCCCAGAGCGTCCTTACAGCCCTTCTTGTAGGTGGGTATCACATTTGGTGACTTCCAGTCCATTGAGACCTCCCCATTCATCCAGGA
>VWZY01005561.1:62413-113647 GCA_013399075.1 Chloroceryle aenea | reverse complement strand
GGGTTGGACTAGATGACCATGAAAGGTCCCTTCCAACCCAAACCATTCTGTGATTCTGTGTGATTTTGTGATTATAAAGATGCCCAGTAAAGCCAGGTCCATTTATATCTATTACTTCGGGTTTTCCTTTACATTTATTGGGTTACCACCAGGGCAAAGTAACATGCACAGATATTACAGATATATCGGGCTATGTGATACAGCTGAGTACTGTGCAAAGAAATGAGGTAATTTTGTTGCAAATAGGACTAATAAAAAATAGAAGCAATCCCACCCTTCCAGAAATGTGTATATATTTCTTATTGGATAGGTAAGAATCAAATGTCTGTATCATACTTACTTCTGATGTAATTTAGAATCACAGAATCATTAGTGTTGGGAAGGACCTCTAGGTCTAATATAGAGAGCCACCCGTTTGTATTATTGTATTACCCGTTGCCTATTCCGCTTATAGAGCTTATAGCCATCCATTGCAGCACTCCACTTGAGAGTCATCCCACCATGTTTCTGTAACAGCGACTGCATCACAGCAGTTGTGGTGCACAATGGCCTCCAGGTCCTCCTGCTTTTTTCCCATGCTGCATACATTAGTGTAAATGCACTTGAGCCAGGGTAAGGACTTAATTCCTGACAATGGCCTGGCACCCTTAGGCTCAACTCTAGCAGGTCTAGTTTTATCCCCTTACCCCTTCAGATCTAGTTTAAAGACCTTTCAATGAGCCCAGACAGCTCATGTGCAAAGATTCTTTTGCCTCTTTGAAACAGACAAATTCCATCTGTTGCCCGCAGACCCCATGCAGCATAAAGCTCCCCATGCTCAAAAACCCCCAAATTCTGTTGGTGGCACCAGCCTCTCAGCCACATGTTGCTCGGGGGGGTCTTCCTTCCTCTTTCAGTATTCATCCCTGCCACTGAAGGAATTGAAGAGAACATCACTTGGGCTCCTGAGCCCCCAAACAATCTCCCCAGGGCCCTGAAGTCTTTTTTAATTGTTTTCAGGTTTCTCTCCATAACATCACCATTACCAACCTGGGTAAGCAATAGAGGGTAATAGTCTGATAGCCATACCAGACCAGAGAGGACAGAGCTCTCTGTCTCCACAGTGCTAGCGTTACAGTGTACACATACCCTCAAGTCTCTCTGAAACTGGAAAAAACAGTCTATGAAATCGCATTTAGCAGTAACTTATTTCACTTGGGTAATGCATCAAAGGTTGAATTATTCAGCTTTATTGTAAAGCTTTGAGGTCTTAAGTAAATCTTCCCATAGGTCTGTATCCTGTCTGAGCCCAGGTACCATCAGAGTAGACATTCAAAATAAAACACAATTTTATAAGCTCTATAGCTTTCCATCTTTTATAGAAAAGAGAGAAGAAATCTTCTGTGTGTATATACGACATTCTTTTTAAAACAAAGATAATGTGGTCTTATGTGTTGAGAGTCAGAAGCCAGTCAACTAAAGATATGGTAGTTAAGATTATTTAGTGTGAAGAACATATGTTACAAGGTATGAATCTATACCTCACATTCTCAAAAAGGATGATTTACAGAGGTGGTCTCTGAGCTGAAATACTTGGGTATCAGATGAAGGGGACATACTCAGCCAGATATCCTGAAAGCGTAAGCTAGCTAGCCATTATTTCCAGGCTATTATTAGCTTCGCAGCACTTTCTGTAGTAGCAGCCTGCTGCTTCACAACCAGCTGGTTATCATTTTCAAAGCTCTTCCAAATTCTTTATGGACTTTCTTTGGACCTCCCTCCAGAAAGATTCCATTTTCTTTGGCGTTAAGGGACATCAAAAGTTTAGATTTCATCTGTTTTTTTAAGAGCTAGCTTTATTAACCACAGAGGAAAAGCAGAATTATCAAGATACTTCTGACAATTCCAGCCTTATGACAAATCTTTTTTGAAACTGTTGTTAAAGACTATCCAAAGCTGATCATGACCCTGTTCTAAATTTAGCTCTAAATGTATCTTGAAGACATACAGAAATCTGGAATTAGGATAAGAAGTCCCTAAATCAGAGAGATCAAGCTGAGAGGAATTTAATTGTAGGGTAACTAGCAGTTCTGCATTGTGTGCTTTTAATTAAGCCAGGAAAAAAATACATTCATTTTAGCTGAAGGAGTAATTTAATTCCAGCCAAACATCTAATAGATTAACTGTGTTAATGCTTATATAGTAACATCATAATGGCTTTATTAACAGGTTTCTATACAATAGGATGAAAAGTTACCAAGCACAGAACAGAATACTGTGTAAATATGTGGCTGGATACAAAGTATTTTTAGCACAAGTAAGTTGGAGAATCATAGACCAGTAGGCTCAACACAGGTACAGTATTTGAGAGAGCTGTGTTCTTGCTTCATCATGTATCAGCTTTAAAATAATGTTTCATGTGGAATATTTACCATCTTTTCTATTTAGACTACAACACTCTAAAAGGAGGAACTCGTGATCACTACTGTGCATGTTCACAGACCAGTTCAAAGTGGAGAAACCCAGGATAATCTGGATACCAGAAGGCATACAGCTGTGTATGTGCAGAGTTTTCCCCACGCTGTGTTCTTAGCAGAATCATGGATATAAAACTCAAATATCTGAACAAGCCTTTAAAGTTCAAAGACTCCAAAGTTACCTTAGATAACAAATGAAGGCAAAGAAGGGGGGGTTGGTGGAAGGAAAAGGAAAACTCTTCCCAGTGGCAAGCATGTAAGAACAGTAATGAACTCCCCAGACTCCTCAGGCTATGCTTTCCACAGCAGAAAGTGGTGGTGATGAACACAACCATGACTCCCCCCAGCACTATGCACTTTTCATCAGGATTCTCTTGAACTCCATGTTGGTAGTTTATATTTATGATGTTTTTAATGGGACTGGAGCATCCTTAATGTGTACATTGACACAAATGCTGCATGCTTACTGGTTACTCAGCTTTTGTGCATTGGTAATATTGGACAGGTATTCAAACACCTATTATTTTCTGTATTCTACACTAAGTTTTGGTCCTCCTCTATTCTAAATAAAAGCTCATAAATTAACTAGTTAGAAAAGGAGGGAAAGAAGGGATGATACTCACAGAAGTGACTTGCTTCCCATCTGCTGTAGTAGCAGTATTAGGGTTTGGAGGTGCAAGTCTGCAAGAACAACAGCAAAAGAACTGCAGCATGAAACAAGGAAAGAATCCTGCCAGAAGCCCTGGAAAAATAACACTGCTACAACAGCTTATTTCAAAGTTACAGTGCTGGGAGTGGAAGGCATACTACAGATTGGGAAAGGGGAGGGTCCTCTGCATGGCAGAATGTTTTAACATCTAAGGCTCCATACCCCAAGATGTTTTGCAGGGCAAAAGAGAAGAGTTTGGACTAGATATAGGCACTTGCCATACTTACCGAGTCACTTTTTACACAAGCATTAAGTGGAAAATTAGAAACTCCTCTCTCTTTAAAAATCCATAGACAACCCAGATTGCATTTTTGACACAAACATTTTCTTGCAACAAAGTTATTTTTTCACTTAGACTTAGCTGTGCTTTGACATCTTTATGCTCATCATCATACGAAGCATTGCACTATGTTACTCATACATATTTAGCAGATATTTTATACATTTATTTGTGCAAAGCATGACCAAGGACAAGATTTTTCTGTTTCCAATGGTTTGTATCAGCCTTAAGATGACAATAAAATTGCTTCATTTCATTTACTCAGCAAATTTATGTACTCCTCCTTAAAATTTACTAAGTACATAATGTGCATCTAGATAATTTCATAAATGACTAGTGCTGATTTCTTGCATATTTAATATTATATTTATTTGCACTTGGAATAATAACAGGGAAAATTGATACATATGACCACTTTTTTATCATAAGAAAGCTGTACCTTAAATTCTGTAGTTGGCTACGCTCCATAAACCCCTAATGCAGCATTCTCACTTTAAATTTTCAGATCCATAAAGAGACATTTTTGCATTTGGTGCCTCTGGTGGTTATACTCCATGAGATCACCTCAATATAATACGAGATTTAGTTGGGTATCCCCTGTTAATGCTAATTGGCAGAACACACATAAATTGCTTATGCATTAATGAGAGAATAAAACTCCACAAGCCCTTTCTATTTGAAAATCCTAAGCATGCACAGGTTTCAAAGCATGACTATTTTTAAATCAGTATTTTACCTCCCCCAGGCTTGTATGTTTCTAATTATAAAATATACTTTACATTTAAAACTAATGGTACAGGTACCTCCTCTGTTATCCTAAATGTTCTGTTCTTAGTCATCCCTTAAGAAAGGGTCCTGACAATAAAAAATTGTAACTTGATTTTGAATAAGGCAGTTTGTATTGCAGAAAAGTATTGTTTTGTTACAGAAAATGGGTTGACTTATAAAAATACAAATTCAAATTACTAATACAAATTCAAAACTGGTAACAACAATATACACCATTCTGAATGTCAAGAAGTCAGTGGGAGAGTAAGGTCATAATCTGGCCTCCACTCTTGTATCTCATTCTCATCAGTAACTATTCAAATAAATGTTACACATTTAAAACTGAATTAATAATAAATACTAGTGAAGGGTGACATCCCTCAAATCCCTCTTTAGCACTGTGATTTTGTCCAAAACTGTCAATTAAAACTTCCACAGTTCCTATGCTGCTGGTTCAATGGAGAAATATATCATACTTCCTGGAAAAGAGTTTAAATTTTTATAATCTCTCTGACAGGATACCCAAATACAATCAAGGAAGACCAGTATTCCCTAAATGATTTTCCCCAGCAATAAAGGCTGAACAAGAAAAAGCTGTGCTCCAATTAAATACATGAGAACCTGGGATCATTAATAATTACACTTTGGCACTAGCTCCTTTTTTCACATGGTGTAATTTAACCTGATGTCACTGCTCATCTTTGACTTGGCCGGGGTGGGGAGGAGTTAATGCCAATCTTGGGTTGTTATACTATAAAAATCAGCTGGTGTCTGCTCAGAATCATCACAGATATAAGCAACATTCTCTGCTTACTACTTAAATATGCATTGCAGAAGTTATCTAAATATATTAAACATTCTCAAAATTCCATTAAAGTTATTTCTCCTACTGTCTGGATCAAGCACCAAATAAACCAAATTTGTGACACAAAAGAGCTGCAATTATAATATCAACTTTATCAACGTCACTAAGCCACCAATGTGGATACTACCAAATTATAACTGGTTGCACATCTACAATACGAGTGATCTGCTAGTGCAGGTTTACTAGCATATTTAAAGAATCATTTTAGCTTTCTGTTGCTGCTGACAAAACTCCCTCCTACCTCAGTGGTATCCCACTTCAGTTAAGCATGAAGACAATGTCATCATATAACATCACATCAAAATTCTTTAAAGAAAAGGAGCAAAACTCATTGTCATGAAGTTTTGTTACATATAACACACCAAAGAAAGCTCGAACATTATATGGCTCCAGAGAGAGACATCTCTCACTATAATATGCTAATATCTTCATGACAACTGTCAAGAACTTTCCAAAACACCTATCAGCTTGGAAGTGCTTTAAGCACACAGAAGACAGAACAGAGGAATACTAGGCAGGCACAAATGTTGATCCCTGCCCTGAAGCGAACAGGAAAAGTTAACTTGCTCTTACATTTGCCTAGATATAACAAACTAAGTAACTACAGCTCCTTCTGCCTCCCTAGGTTCATATGGCTTGATATGAAATGCAGAACTGACATCTATGGGCAAACCTGACGTTCTGCTTCCAACAGCAGGCAGTAGCAGATTCCGACACAGGAATCAAATGAGAAATGGGATTAGGGTGTATTTAAAGCACAGACAGATGGTCATTCTGCTTAGCATGACCATTTTAATACCAACCAGAGAGATGTATGCCATCTTCTACTATAATGGTACAGAGAGCGTCACACAGAACACTTTCTCATTCTACAGAGACACACTGCAGCCAAAAAGGATATGCAGGATGGATGTACAGCAAGTGTAAAAGGTCATTTTAGAGCCCATACCTGATTCAGTAGGCTATGTTAATCTAATCAAGACATGCTCATAAGAATCTGATGCAGATTTCAAAAACACATTTCACATTTGTCATATTCAGGTTAAAAATTCTGTTTTAAATCTTTTAACCATTAAGTGCTTATCAAATACATTTTTTATGACAGAGGCTTTAGCTGCATTCCATGATAACAAAGGAGAAAGATACCTTAGGCTTCCTCAAACTTTAACATTTGAAAAGCTGAAGACAGAGCAATATGGGATACAAGCAAGAATACTCAAGAAGCAACTCACATCATCTGATTTAATTGGGTTATAGAATTAAATCGTGCCAAGAAAGGATTTCAAACTTTGTAGTCATTTTAACAGCTATGGGTAGATAGTTTAAAGGCCATCACAGTGGAATCATGATAAAATGAGTCATAGAATTGAAGCTGCCAAAAAATGTGAAGGGCATACATAATAAGTGCCTACTAGGACTGCTCAGCTATTTGGTATGTACTGTATGATTGATTGTTGAATGCATGACTCTGAAAATGTAGAACAGATAGGATAAATAAAGAAGGAGAATCCTTCAAAAGCTTTTGTCTGACTGAAGCTAATTGTTACAAAACCATCTCAATGCTCGACTTTGTTCTCTCCATTGCAGGGGTGGAATTGTATGAGAATTCATCCTAGTCAATTGATTTTTTTCTTATGTGTCTTAGGATAATGTTTTAATTTGGTGAGCATGACAGGGGAAGTGGAGTCAATGACCTACCAAAATGTAACTGAGACACTAATAAATATTTTAGATGGGACTGTTTAGAAAACTAGTAATGTAAAATATATGGACTATGTCTAACCCCTGTATGACCAAAGAAGGAAAAAAAAAAACCCACAAAAAACCCCGTAAAGGTCTCCCCCACTGACCAGAATTAGCATAAACTTACCTTTGTGCTAAGGGAAGACAGAATTTAGGGATCGTTCTCTACTGCCTCAAGACACCTTCTAGGTGTTGGGGATTGGCCTCAGTAAAGCATGAAGGATCAAGTTTGTTTCCATCATATTTAGTCCATATTCATCCTTTCATGAAGAGAATCTATGAGAATGATATTTGGTAGTGATCAAATGGAGACTGATGAACCCGATGACATTCCCTCAGTCAGTTCCTTCTGTGATTCAGCTCACAGAAGCAGACAGGCCAAGACTGGCCACTTTCAGTAGCTGACATGCTTCACAGTGGAGCTACTCTCACTGCTTAGCAATGGTGAGTGCAAACACACAAGGAATATATAAATAATAAATATTTGAAATGATACATTTATGTGCCATCAGGAATTTTAATATTTTTTTCAAAATTATCCTGTGTGAGAACACTATGAGAGACCTGGTTTAAAAACAAAGCTGTGCAAAGTGCCAGAAACTTTAGCCACCTGGGGTGGAAAGAGCGGGCATTGCCCCTGTTCTACTGCCTTCTGGAGACAATTCAGTCCAAAAAGAAACGTTTTTTTCTTTGACCTAGATGTTTTCCTTAAATATACCAGAACTAGGTCTCACTCTCACAAACAGCAGAAGTGCAAAATGTCTCTCTGTGGTTTTGTGAGAACAAACAGGGTTAACTGTTTCCTTGTTAAATCAATGTTGGTAGTAGCTCACTGTAGCACAGTATCTATTCTGAGAATGCACTTATTTAACTCATGAGGATGAACAAACCTCTCTATGAAAAAGGATGAGAAAGGAAAGCTGTGTACAATAAAACCACCAGGAGTAGGAGTGGGCAAGCCCCCCAGTGTGGCTGTGCTCACCTGAGATAGCTCATGAGGAAAGCTGTTTACTGTTATCCCCTGGCAAGTGGGGGAAAGGAAAAGGAAAGAGCAGACAACAGTGATCACCAGACAGGAGATGGCTGAGGGGCTGACAGATGAGGTGTCAGTGCATAACCAGCAGTGGGGCTGTGTTATTGACTGCTGGGTGATGAATGGCTTAGCACAAGCAAGATGAGGACTGCAGCAAGCTGTGCTGCCCAACTCAACGACCATCAGCCACACTAGCCCAGGACAGACCTGACTTGCAAAGCAGTGAAGACCACATTTGCCCTATGAGAAGCATTAGAGATGATTCACATTAAGGCCCTTGAGCTGGGAGCCAGGGCAGAGGCCACTACTCTTGGGCTGACCACAGCCACTGGCCTGGTCATGGCCAGGAAAGAGCTGCCACCCCTGACTCCATCAGCATCTCCAACTGGGGCTGGCCTCATCATAAAACATGAGCACAGGTAAGTGGTTCCTCATGAAATGCTTTTATAGATGTATGCAAACGCACTGAGGTACATCAGCTCCCTGCACATCTAAAATAGGCTTCCTTGTCTCCCTGCGCATTGGACACTCACTTTAGCACCCACAGCACGCTGGCATTCATGATTTATGGATGCTTTGCACAAGAGAAATTACTCCCTTAACCATAATTTATTTCTTATATGTCAGTGAGGTAACTCATGAGGTACCTATGGCCATCTTTTCCCAGATTACCCAAGCACACCTTCAGTTTGAGAAGTACCAGTTCAGGAAAGCCAAGTAGCTGCTTCAGAACTACGCTGACCACACTGCTCCCAGCCTTTCACAAAGGCTAACACGCTCAGAGAGCCTAAAACAGCACTGCATGCAGAGCCTTGTGCAGCTCAAGCCCCAGTACCTTAAGGTTTGGAGACATCATATTTAGATCATCAGGGAAACTTCCTCTATTATTCACAGGCATCAAGGAACATCACCCTGTTATGAACAATGACTTTCCAAATCACTGTGGCTTCTGTAATTGATTTTGAACTGTTCATGTAAACAAAGAGGGGAGGAAGATAGATATTTGGAGAAATCAAAGGAATGAATCAACCACAAGACCAGAGCAACTGAGTATTTCCCTTGACAGCTGGTGAGTTCAATGCAATTTAGATTATATTCAGTAAGTAAAACTTTGGCTTGTGATATTAATGGGCTCATAATAGCTTCCTCTGGGATATATATTACTTCCACTCTTGTTAAAAGTTCCTTTGATAACTTATTCATCACTCTGCCTTTTAAGAGTTACAATGCATTTCTTAATACATTTAGTATGCAGGTCCTACTGGAAAAAGGTTTTTGACCTTAGGTAATTTGAACTCTTATGATTTACTGTGTCAAAACTAGAAAGGGTAATTTCAAATATACTGTTCAAAAATATCTATGAGAAGAAAAAAGAAGAAATAAAAAGTCACCACTGACAGAGAATATTCTAATTTAACTACAAATAGAGTATAAAAATAGATACTGTAGATAAAAAATACCAATAATAGAAAGATATTGAGGTAATAAGATACATGCAAACAAGACAACATTGCACTACTCAGCATCACTGAGCATTTTACAATCAGTTATATAAATATTTGGTTTATATTTTGTAATTCTGACATACAATTCTTTTCAAAAATCATATGGCTTGAAAAAATTGCTGTCCCTTTTACTACTATCTAAATATATTAAATGTTTACTACATTCCTCAGAGAAAATGAAGTTCTGTGGAAAAGAAGTTGATTGATTATGAAAATAATCAGCAATCTTATATTTACATATATTAAGGCACAATGCATTAAGTGCATCAATCTATAAATGTTTGTAATTTTATCTATGATGTGCGACTTTGAAAATGCCTTTGAATCCATACACATAAATAAAACAACAGCTCTTTAAAAACAGGGAGAGACATGAAAACAACCTGAATCCCCAAAGCACAGGGGTTTACAGATAAGAGTCACTGTTTTGAACTACAGAAAATGAAGAAATAAGTAAATTCAGTTGCTTAGACAGACAGCTAGGTAAAATTTAGTTTAAAAGAAAATAAAGAACATCGTCTTTTGGACTTCCCCTTTGAGGGGTACTCACACAGAATGACTTGAAGAGAGATACTTGCTTCACAGCAACTACCCAGACACAGCAATTTACCTGTGTGAAATGTGTGATAACCTGTCCAATAGGGAGAGAGACAGGTTCTTGTCACGTGGAAAAAAAATGTTTACTTACAACAGAAGCAGTGAATCATGACATAAGTTACCCACTGGTAATTGTGTTACACATTTCAAAAATAAGCCCCAAAAGAACTGGCAAAATAAAGGGATAGAAACTAACTGTGGTATTGCCACCATTTCTTTCTACATGCCAACAGGATACTTTAAGTTTATTCTGATTGCAAACATCTAGTCAGGAAGGGGAAAAATACATAACTGTTTACTCTAGTAAAATCAAAAGCACGGACCAGCTTGTTGACAGCACTGGCAATGCCTCCTCCATACTTAAAATCTATCTTTCCCAAGAAAGATGCACCAGCTCAGAGTTTTTAGCTGGAGATTTTACATCATCTACTACTGTCACCACCTTCAGAGGGAATTTCATCCTCTGGTGCTAATATACTCAAAATAAAAAGATTCTTGGTGATATCATTGTTTTCCATAATTAAGTGGTAAAGTACAAAACACCTGAATGTCGCAAAGAGTGCTGTAAGATTGCTGGGGCTTTTAAACTCTGAAACTCTCCTTGTGTATGTCATTCTGCACGAATATTTTCTATTTCTCACTCAAAAAGGAAATACAGCATCTGGCATAGGTTAACTTGTAATAGGATTGCAAAAGTTATCTGATTAAATGTCCTATACAGTTTGACATCTATGATAGATTTCCACCACTCTAAAAATTAAATTTCAGAACTTAGTTGTTCAAAGAATGGAAGGAAAGGATGGGTGGGGGAAAAGGTCCCTGTCCCAAGAACTTATAGAAATCTGTGCTTTTAACGTCTTTGAAATTCTTGGTTCCGCTGCAGAGTATTTCTACACATTATCATCTGGTTTTGATTCTGAAGGCAACAGACATTTTTTTGACCTACACTTTGCATATCTGTACCTCTACTGTGCATAATCCATGCATTTTAATAGCCATGTAAATCAATAGCCTATTTTGTTCTACTGATGCATTAACAGCATCGATAGTTTAGACATCCTACTGAATACAACCATGAACATTTATATCTTTTTGAAAAATTTTGCCAAATATATCCAAAGACAGTCCAACAAAACCAATAGTTAATTACTAAACCTCGTTGAATCTAGGAGTCTGAGGCTGTGTGGGATTACTATTTTGAGTATATTTTATGGGAACATTGTTATAAAACCGGTGTCTGTTGCAGGGTGTTGCATATGCTGCTTATGGGAAGGATTAAGGTAAATTTTCCATTACAAAAATAGCAAATATTGTTTGTATGTGCGATACAAGCTTTTAAATTCCAGCACTTTAAGTCTACATGACATGATGCAAAGGACTTCTAAGTACTATTCAGTACAAACTCCTACTATACCTATAATTTTTTGTAATACTAGTAATACATGTGTTTATAGACTCTGGAAATTAAGATTTTTAGACAACATATATTCATACCATGAGAGTGTATACATAATTTAAAATATTGTTATATATGTATAAATGTATACTGATCAGTACATCAGTATCGTTTTGGGCACTGATGTGGGTTTGGATTTTTTTTGATTTTTGCTTTGCGATTTGGCGTTCTTTGTGTTCATTTTTTTCTGAAGTTATTTCTTCCTGTTTTTATTCTCTTGGTCTGTTTGATCACTGGACAGTGATCTACGTCCAGCTCTCATTTTGTTAGAATATCCCCAAAAGGTTCTTCTATAGATATTGCAAGGCAGATATAGAGGCTGGACTTTTCTCCTCTCCCTTCTGACAGAATTCACATACTAGGAAAAGATGCAGTCCCTTAACCCTAGACTAAGCAGTAGAACTACTCGGAACCAAAACTTCACAACACAATCCCAGCAAGACCATTCCTATCTCAAGGTACTATGCTGTTGCTTGAGCAAATCCTCAGAGGCAGATTTGTAATCCAGTAAAGACTTTTTTTCCTTTCCTTTCTGGAGTCCAGCAGAGACTCTCAAGACCCTCATTTGCATCCATCTCAAAACTTTTCTTCTTCTTCTGTTCCAACACCTTTCAGATATGCTTAACTAGATCAATGTGTAGTAGTCTAGATGAGATTTGGCTTTACCTCAGGTGAAATAAGTTCAGTTGATACATCTATGTTTTTCACAGATGGCCCCTAGCCAATCTCTAATTAATTAATGCTCAACGGCCCTTCTGTTCCTCTGCCCTCCTCAGCTGAAGAGTTCCTGGCTTACTGCTGAAATTCTTTTTTTTTTTTACTTTCAGTTAAGTACATACATTTGCACTTTGTACATTATAGCTGCATTCCAGGCCTAACAAATCATGGTATCAATACTTTTCATTTGCACACTATTGTTTTCTTTCAAAATCACTGAAAATGCCCTGCATATTCATTAGGTATAGACTGAGCTATATATAATTGCAACACCAACACCATCTCCTGTCATCCCTGGGTTTTCTGAATTACGACACTTTACTTCCTAGGGAGAGGCTATCGCCTCCTGGAAACTCCTGGAAAGAAAGTTATGCCCAGTCCTCTGTGACACTGACATTCCCACATACCACAGTCTTCATCAGCAAATGGCAGGGAGGACAGGAAGTATTCAATAAAGTATTCATTTGTTTTCAATGCATACTCCCTGAAATAAGAAAATGAATTAATTCCTCAGTAAGGACCACATCTGGACCAAATCTAAATCATTTAAAAAAAAATCTCACATCTAAGGCATACCCCAGTGAAAAAGCACCTATAATGAAAAACAGAGGTTGCTTCAGAGTAGGAATGGGCTATCATATGTATTGCTAACGTGGGATTTTGTTTAAGGTTATATTGAGACTAACCAGAAATAGACACTGGCATTCTGAAACATGAAATATATGGTCCTGTACTAAGCAAAATTTCTTAGAACAATATCGGGATTGTGACAAATTGCTCAAAGATATGTTAGAGACTCCTTTGGACCATGTGACCCAATGTGTCTCATTTCTGTCATTCTCAGTTCATCAAGCTTGAAAGAAACCTCAGCATCTCTGGAGATAAAGTCCATTATTTCTCTCTGTCATTTTATTTCATAACTCCAGCACTTCAAACATCAGTTGCTACATTTAACATGAAAGAAAAAAGAAGAAAATAAAAAGAATAAGCCACAGAAAGAGAGAAGGTTCACATCAATGGCTTGTTCAGGAAAAGTTAAAAGCCCTTGAAAATAGGACTCTTCTACTGCCCTATACTTTTCCATAAACAACACTCAGCAAGTGTTACATTTTTCACTTTTCATAACACAGAGTGTTATGTCATCACTTAAGTGTGATTGAAAAAGTGCAGCTTAAAAAAAGTGTCAGTGGGCTGACAACAGGTGACTTGGTCATCAAGGTTTTTAACCCTTACATTGATCTCCTCCATTTACTTTACTTTAATGGAGTGCTTGTTAACAAAATTTAGGGTGAAATAATTTTTCTTTTGGATTTTTTTTTCCTGAAATTGAATTAATTTTCTGCTCTGTTATGTTCATGATAGAGTAAATGCTTAAGTCACCTGAAAAAGATCACCAAAATATACACTGTCACAGAGGAAAAAAACCCAACAAAACAAACCAACTTTTACTGGTGACTCCATTATGATTTGACCTTTATGATTCTCTCTTTCTGCACTTGTTTCTAATCTCTTATTTTTCCAGTGACCTTAACAATTTGTCTCTTGTCAAGTTTTTTTCCTTTGCAGTTTCTACTTACTTTCTCCAGAGTATAGCAGCCTCTAAAAAGTATTAATTTAATTATTCTCCTGGCATCTAGCCCATCAGTAGTTCAAATGGGATGAAGGAAAAGGTGAATCAATGGTTAACACATTAGCGTGCTTTATGCAAATCCCTGATATACACAGAAGGTTTGTTATGGGATTGCAAAGACCTTGATTCCTGTGAAATAGAGCTAACAGAAGAAGGGATCTTGAATTCTGTGCATAGGAAAACTGTGCATAGGAAATTTTTAGATTTCTTTCATTTGTTCTAAATTAAATGCAAAATGAATTATTTGAAGTTCCTCATAAAAAGTTCAGTAGTTGAAACAGTCAATAGCCAGACTTGCTTCATTTATGCATTTGAATGCAAGTCCCCTACATTTGAACGGAATCATCAACCTACATACTTTGTATCCTTTTCAAAATTACAGCCTTCATTTTTCCTAGCATATGCTCCTGAGCAAACCTTTGTTTTGAAGCACTATATCGATTCTGATTTTATAAGTTTAGCAGAATATATTCAACCTTGTAGAGATAATATCACTCCCAAAGTAAAAGTTGTGGAAATTTTATATGAATTAAAGACTATGAGCTGTTCGTATACTATAGTAGTGAGACTCTGAAGACACGTAAAGCTAGTCTTGCTTACTTTGTCCATATTTTTAGAATCTTTTGTAGTTCATTAGGCCCAGTGATCTTAAATGGCTTCAGCAGTTAAGTGTGAACAAATAAGCACCATCCCTGACAGATAAGAGACTACTGATGCTATCATATTAAAGCAGAATATTCTCCACGTTTTCATAGGCTGAAGCAGTCAACATTCATCTGGTCTCAGAAACGTCTAACTCTGATGATATAGAGAAAAGATAGACTTTTGAGTAGTTTACTAATTAATCAAGTAGACACCTGTATTTTTCTAGGATATTCACACATCCTTTTTCTCAAAATAAAACCCACACACACCACACAAACAAACCAAACCCCAAACAAATGAAAACACGAAAAAAAAAACCCAAAAAACAAACACCAAATTGTCTATCAACTCCTCCTCAAAACAAAACAATTCTGTAACCTACCCACAAGAAAAACACAGACACTTTTCAACAGACATTGAAGTTTTGGATTTTTCAAAATCCTTTTTTTACATTACAGATACTAGACTCCTTATTATGTTACTAGAGGACAAATAAATATCTAATTTACACAAGTTTGGAGAAGTGTGCACAGGTTAGTGCCCAGGAAGACTTTGACAGCACATCCTTCAAGGGAAATATCCTCCATCTGCTGCTCTCCTGTGTGCACTCTTATGAACAACAGGTACTACACTTCCCTTCTGTAACTACTGTACTAATACCACTGTATTGATTTTGGGGGTACCACACCACAGGTTGTAATGAATGAGCGGAAAGAAGGAGGGGCATCTATAGTGCATAACCAGGTTCAGCTTGGACCCATTACCAGAGTCACTGTTATACACAGTGTACACACTTTTGATCTGAAAGTTTCTCTCTACAGGAATGGAAATTTGAAATCTTAACTTACTTTTGTTCTGATGTCTGTCTGACTTTCCAAGAAAGTGGTTTTAACACAAGAAGATTTAACTATTCTAGTTAATACAGGTTACTTTCTAACAAAATCTGCTCATGAATTGTAGAGGTATATTTATTTCCTCTTTGAATGATGTTCCATCTTTTACTTCTGGAACAACTAGAACAGCTACTAGCAGTTCCTCAGCTCAATTTAAATCTGTTCGACTTTGCCTGTCTAATTTTCTACTACTGTTCACCATACCATTCCAGGTAACACTATGGTAGCAGCTACTTGCTGGAATTTATATTTCCTTCTAGTTCCTCGGTAACAATTTTTCCTTAAAAAAAACAACAAAAAACCACCGCAAACAAACGAAACCCAAACAAATAGAAAACACAAACATAAAAAAAAGGAAAAAAGCTTTTGATCCATTATTTATCTCAATTAAGAAATTAATATTTAGAAAATATTCCAAATACTGTACTAACCGTATCAGTAAAGACTGAAAAGTATGGGCTGATCTGATGTCCACTGAAGCCCATCATAAGCATGCTCATTGTCTTCAGTGGACATCAGATCAAGTCTTACATGATTGGCAATGTTTCAGCAGCAGTAAAGCTTAAAAGTTACTGCCTTTCAAGCAAAACGACTTCACAATCATTTTATGCCATAAAACTTTGGTAGCATTTCAAGTCATAAAAGCTGAAGGACCCAGAAGAAAAACACCTTTTCTAACTGAATGTCTATGTGCTGCAAAGATGGAATGGTTTTTAACACACCAAAGAACCTAAATGTTAGCCATTACTATATGCTACATAGAACCAAAGTCCTTCTTTCCTCCTCCTACTAAACAATATCATAGCTAAGATTCCAGTTTACCGTTTCTGTTCAGATAGTTAGAATTCTACCTTCATGTTTAACAAAATACAGTCAGATTTCTAGTTCAATAACAGTAGCACTGATCTGAAATTTGAAACAAAGCTGCTGATATACGTTTGTTAATCAAAACTCTTGTATCTACTTGTACATGTTTAGAATTTCCATTGCTATTGTTGAAGTTGTCTTTTTCAAAAATTACTTAATTACAGAAAAGCCTAAGTGTAAAGAAATTAATTTTTGCTCCACTATTTTTCTTCTGTTCCAAAATACCTTTCAGCCTTGTTATTCCAGACAGAGAAGCTCAAAATCTGCAGTTAATTATCTACTGAGATTTTGTCTTAGTTGAGAGGAAAACCATCACCATTCTGAAAATTAGATTGAACCATTCTCTTCAGAAATAACTTATAACTTAATGCCATCTGAAATACAAAAAGATTAATTCTTAATCAAAGTTTTCACACTTCCACCGTGCAATTGGTTTTACTAAATTCTACTACAGATAGTATTCACAAAATAAAAAATCCTAGTAATCTGTCCTTTATTTAATTCTTTAAAAAATCCAATCTTGCTTTTATTTTCCTACTAACCAGCCATTTGGAATTTATTCAGAAAAATCGGTAACACGTTTGTATAAAGACAAGACAAAAGTAATCTGAGAAGATTGAATATGAAAAATCAGAACATTGTTGTCTTTCTGAATGCAACATAAATTAGAGCCTATTTCACGAAAAAAAAAATCAGATGATAAAAACTAATTTCTTTTCCTTTAATCCCTTGATATGCTGTACTAAAAAACGCTACTCAATCACAGATGATTTAAGCAATGTACTTGTCAGCATTCTTAATCATTTATCAAAGCAGAGCTGCACTATCAGGCATTCCGAGTATTGAAGAAAAGGCTCTTCACTTTGTTGCCAAACCTCTAACTCTTTAAGCATCAGGCATAACTGCAATATCTGCAATTCTTGTTATAATTATTCTGCTATTATTGGATAACAACGATGACATTAATTTACATGTGTCTGCTAAACAACAACAACAACAGAAATAATCCAGCAGTATAGCAAAAATAGTTATAGCAAGTACTTCCCAATGTCTTCAGAAGAGTAGGAAGAGAGACGAGAGAGTCTAACAGTGGGGCTAAATTAGACATGTGATTGGTTCACACTGCAGATTTTGGAACTGTTTAAGCACATTGCCCACGCATTATAACAGCATTTCCAAGAGCAGCTAAACTAAATAACAGAACTAGCATTCCAGTTGCATTTTGAAACTAAAACTGTGTTTTAAAAAAACTAATTTACAACTAAATTACTAAACTAATTTAGTAGCATTTTGTCATCAGTTATTAAATGGCAATAATTATATTTTCCACAGATTACTTATTATTCTTTTACACAGATGCCATCATTAACATTTGATCAGTAGGACATCTTAATCTTAGAGTTATGTGATTCCTTAATACCACACATTAAACCAGTGCTGTGTACAACACATGATATGCTGTGTACAACACATGACTGAACAACTGTGTGTGATAGAATAATGTAGATGAGATGCAGCAGCCAGGAAGGCCAAACTCTGGAAATGTACATGGGTTTTCAGTCAGTGAGCCATGATTGTAATGCAGGGGATTTGTTGTCTAACAATAGGACTGAACTTTCTGCAGAGATACTCCTAAACTCAGTCACTGGCTCTTGGAAGGAGCAAATCAAGGGTTGAATCCATTCCCTATACCCAGCAGTGATTGTCTTGGTCCTGCCCTTCCCACAGTGGATTGGCACTCCACCGGGAGTCATTTCTGTACACTGAAGAGGAATCATCACTCGTTGTCCTTTCATCTTTCCAGGGGCTCTTAGTCATGCAAGATTTTCAAACCTCATGATTCAGGAGTTGTGCCCCCACACTACTAGTATTATCATCCAAAGAATTTGAGATAAGTGACATGTATATGAGGAAAGCTAGCAAAAGTCAGACATTTGAACAGTCAGCCACCTTTTGTTCAGCTAGGTGCTGGAAACTATGAAGAACCAGACAGCAATGTATGAAATTACTACTGGAAGTATGAATTTAATTCTTGTGTTGCCACAGGAATTTTGTGATATCTTAGAAAGAAAAGGAATTCCATTCCAAATGCTGAAGTCCAATATGTGAATGCACCCATGTATTTATTTCAAAGAAATTACTATTAGAATTATAAAGCCTAATTAAATATTAAATGAAAGAGCCACAAGATCTTCAAAAATTATTGATGCATTGCCCTGAGGATACAAAACTGCTGACATATACTCTGATTCTCTTCCTTTGCCATTTATTTTGAAAATTATTAGCATTTAAAAAAAAAAGATATTGAACTTTTATTAATTCATCTGATCCTTATTCCTCACCTGAAATAAAAGAATCTTTAATTAAGACACCATAATCATGTGAACACAGATTTTTTTTTTTTTTGAGTGAGGACTCAGCAGCACCAAGCACAGGATTGATTGAAAGACTTACGAACTTTCAAGGAACTGATGGAAGAGAAAATCTCATAATTAAAGCTATGTCTGCAAAACAATGAAACAACAAGCCATATCTGTAATTAAACCGTACCTTACTTTGGTGGGTGGCAAATCTTAATAAAGCTCCAGGTGAGGTCTACTGTTTGTGAATAGCCCTAAAGTCCCATGCCATCTCAGTCCACACCCATAAGACCTCAAGAATCTAGTAGGAAATTTCTTATTCAGAACTAATAATGTATTTTACATGATTTAAATTTATTTCCCACTCTGACTAGAGTGCAAAGTATAGATAAAAAAAAATTCTAAGAGACCACTTAACATAAATGAACATAAAACTTTTTATAAGCTCAGAGATAATGTGATGGAGCCAGTAATAACTAGTCAGCTTCCCCAGCTCAATACTAATAAATTAACTGAGAAATAAGTAAAAAAAAATCTCAAACTAACTTACTTTCACTTGAAATAACATTAATGCAGTAACTAATTGCAGAGTAATGGAAACAGAGACTTCAAAAAGTAATAATTATTATATTAATATGAATATTAACATTTTTATAGCTCAGAATGAGAACACACACATTTTCCTTACACAAAGAACCACCTATGCTGGCTGAGATTTCTTTTTGTCCAGAAACATCAATGTGAAAAAAATAGTGTGCCATAACTTGATTATTTTTTTTTCTAATACTTCTGCATCCCTACAAATTTGAGAATTTTTCTGTCGCCCGATTGATTTAATGTTTTTAGTTTTATAAAAATGGAGTCAGAATGACAAATGCTGCTGCAGAGGTTAACAGGTCTAGTAAGCAGGTTGGTAGTACTAGATAATAATTTTAAAATAATGATCTTATGAACACTGCAGATGCTAAGGTTATGAGCAACTGTTATATGCAAAGATATTGACGTATTTTCTGTGTTAGAATATTGTTAACTATTGGTTTGCAGCTGCACAGTAATTAGGATATGTTCGAATATTGCATAATAAACAGGAAGAAAATAGAGTTCTTCCTCTGTAAATCCCACTGTCTTGGCCTCATCCCAAATCTGCAGAATGGCACAAAGTCCAGCACCGATTGTACCCATAAGCAGGCCATTTCCCTGGAATGAGGTAAATTTGTCAGAAACCACTTTAGAGAAGCCAACTGGCATGAATACAGTCCCTGTGAGATGGGTCCAGAGTTAATGTCTGTAGGCGCATAAGTTGATGGCACGCTTAAGAAAAAGTCAAATGTTATGTTTTCCCATTGTTGTAAGATTGGTTCAAACATGTGGGAAGCACAAACCATTATTAAGATTATATGGTACTTTAGGAAAGCTGACTGGACAACATGTTAATCTTCATTGATGGTCCAAAATCAATGGATTTAGTGATTGGTACTGGGCATTCTTAGATATTAATCACTACTAGCGCAGTGAGGTGCTTGGTCTTGAAATGCACTCTGAATGTCATTTTAATTACAAGGATGAGCCTGTAGTCTTGAGGATGTACTCAAATATACACAAGAAGGAGCATAGCTGAATATCCAAGTTGCAAAGCATACTATTGTAAACAGAAAGCACAGCGGGGCTGTGAAGGATTGGGTGATACACTATGATAAACCCAGAAGCATTACAAGGGTAGAGCTCTGTAAAGCTTCCAGACGCTGTCTGCCAAACCACCCCTTTCCTCAGAGAATGGGTTGCTGTGCCAATGCACAGACAGAGAACACTTTTCTCTCTCCCTCAGATGGGCATTAACAAGAGGAACTGGGTTGAGAGCTCCTCCTTCCCCTGTGGCCCTTGCCAGGAGAGACAAGGACAGTGCCTTGTGTCTCACCCCATGTCCCTGGGGCAGGTCAGACCAGACCGCCAGTTTACATACTTCTCACTCTATTTCAGTTTTAGTATTAAATGGGAATATTCTTCTTTGACAAGATATGGTGAACAATAAATACAGCCCTTCCTAAGGGAACTTCTCCCCCTCCACGCACACCATTTAGCATTTTAGCCACATTCTATTTCCACTACTGTTTTCTTAGTCCTAGTAGTTTATGACACTGGTAAAACAGACTTTTTGATTCCCTATTATGGTCTAAATTAAAATACTCAGATCATCTGAAGGTACATGTGCTTAAAAATAGCTACTAATCAGCTAAACCTCAGTATGATCAGATTGTGTAAATCACAGAGCCTGCAAAACCAGTCCTTTTTAGAGGACTGTCTAGAGAACATCCCAAATCATGGATAACATCTTTCAGGTTGTACATTTCACACTGTTTCATGCTTTTGTTTATCTTGCAAGTTGAGTTACTCAGTACCCTAAGACCTTTCCCTCAAACATTGTACCTCCAAGGCTCCTTGAATCAACATCAGATAATCTGTCAGGTTTCAAGTACTGCATTATTGATGTGAAGGGCAAGAGCCTTTCTGAGAATCTGGATTCTCTTGCAGTCAACAAGACCATAAGTCAGACAGCTACGGATATGTCACTCAAAAGACTTATTTATCCACATCTCCCCGAACTTACTCTTCTTTCATATTTTAACTGCAATTTCAAATGACCTCCTAATTGCTTTTGATCTTTCAGTGAACAGGTAGCTCTTTGAAATGCTTTTACAAATAGCAACATAAAATTTCTTTACAATTTAATGTTGTGGGCTTGTCATTGCTAATAGGTAATGGGAACAGGATCAAATGCAACTTTCAAATTTCCAGACCTCAAGATAAAAGAAATTCTAAAAATAGATGCCCCACCTCAACTCTTCCTCTACAATTGCTGAATTCATGTGTTGCACTTTGAAAGATATTTGGTCACCTATAAATTCACATCAGATATGCTAGTGAGGAGCACCTGAGAATATGAGCATCTGAAAGTAACTGCAATTTTCTTTATAATTTCACAAGACTATAAAATGACCCAATAATGTGTAAGTAGTTTCTATTCTCACATGTTAATGCCTAACTTGATGCTCTTCATGAGCATATAAAAACCATACAATAAAGCCAGAAACCAAGCACCAGTGTATATTGTCAGGAATCTGCCAGCCACTCTGCAGTTTTCTGTGAGCTGCTTTGTACAGTTTGGTTCCTCTGAGCCCTTTTTTGTTTTCTCTGAAGCACCTTTTTAATGCATTTTTTTTGCAAGTAGAATAAGAAAAAGCCCTTATCTTTATAACACGCCTATTTTAATCTCTTTGATGCATGATAATCCAATATGCATGTAACCTGGGGCGGCTTTCAAAAAAGATCTACAAATGATAAGAGCCATGTAATTCAGCATGACAGAATTTTAAAAAGACATTTGCAAGGCTAGTTACTAGAAGAGCAGAAGCTATCCTTTCATCTTGGTATTGATAGAATGGATCAAGCTGGTTAGACATAGATTGAGTAATCCTACATTAGTGGATCAACAACTTCACCGTAGCTGCCTTTAATTTTTCATAGGCTCGTTTGTGAGGGCTTAAAAGGGAAATCAGTAATAGCTCAGGCCATAAATTCAGTGACTGTATTTCTATGCACAGACATGCACATGTGTACATAATGTATGGTGACTAAAAATTCCCTCAGAGTAAGACACATCAAGAAGTCTGTTAATGGCAACAACAGTGTCGTTTTTATAAAAATATAACTATTTCAAAGAGTATCCAGGGAATTAGGTGTCAACAAGAAGAGCATTAAAACAGTATCGCTCTCACCATGTTGCTTCATTCTTGGTTACATGCAGATTGCTTTGCCATTGTATGAACAAGAGCTTCAGTATTATACTAGGCTTGCAGAAAGAGCCAAACAGTGGCTGTTCAAGCACTCGGAGAAGTGCTATTCTGTTGCTAAAGCTACTGGAAACTGAGGTCTATACTAAGAGGCAGACTGATGGGAAGTGCAGGACTTACCTTGTAAGGGGAGAATAGTGAAGGAGGTTCAAAATCTGTAACTGGTTTCTAAAAGATGTGTCATCCCAATCACACCCGGGACCATAATATTTGCTATAATAAAATGTGAGTTGTTTCAGCATAAGATTTCTGATGACACGGGGAGGAATCTTTTTCACCCTGCACTGGCAGCAGAGCACAACTGGCTACAGGTCTATTTGGTGGCTCACACCAAACACAAAGCATGGGTCAAAAGTATGGGACAAGGCATCTGCAGGGATAAACGGAGTGGCCAAGGCCTGGAAGGTAACTGGAAATTTTGCAAGAAGAGAATTCTGAAAGAGATCTTTTCACATTATCTTGACCTTTTAATTTCTTCTACAGGAATATTGCACTGCTCACAATAGCCATCGTAGGACACTGCCTGTTCATTGCCTGTAGTTCACATACTTCAGTAGGATATAGCAAATAAGATCTGTTATGTTATTATAAGAATAATTAGTCTCATAGTCAGCTACCTCTGCAGATTTCCACTTCGACACTCAGATGTTTCTTCTCTTGGCTGAGGATGAGGGCGAATAAGAAAAAACACAGCACAGCATTGACTGAACAAACCAAGTTAGGAGCAGATCATAAACTGGATTCAAAATAAACTGTCAGGGAACTATGACCAAAACAAGAGATGAGGAGCAACCAGACAGGCTACAACTATCAAACACTGCAAGCTGCATTCATATCAGTGCATGCTTGCAAAGCAGACTGTGAAGGCAAGGCACAGACACTGGACAGCAGGAAAAAGGTCCAGGTGCTTCTCCCCATCACTGTGCTCCCTACTTGTTTCTCACCAGGAAGACTGAGTTAGATGCCTATGTCTTGGCAGTCCTAATCTCCAACCAACTTGTGCTGTTCAGGCAGGATCAAACAAGAACTGTTATTTGTGGACTGTAATACTTAAAGCTGCTATAGCTAGGGTAATGCTAGCCTTTTCTTTCTTGTCAGCATAGTAAAAGAGCTCTTTATTTCACCTGGAGTGATGACTGTGAAACATGAAGGCTGACACTGCCAACACTGACTACCACCTGGACATGGTCTATTTGTAGGGCATCACAACTGATCACCAAAGCAATCTCAAAGCTTTCTGCCCTGTAGACAAGGTGGAGTTTTTCAGTGGTGATGTGATAAAGTTACATGTTCAGATAAATTCTTAAGCAAAGAAATGAGTTTGAGGAAGATGCATTGTTTTGAGGACTTTGGGTGGGACAGAGGTCAGAAAAAAGCAATAGACACTACTCCCTCCAGACATTCTCTTTTCCCACACTTTGTTCAAGCATGGATATCCTTTCTGAACCTCATCCCTGGGCAATCCCACCACCCTTCAGCTGGGCTAAATGGATCTCTTTCTGATCCAGTATGATGGAGTCTTTTGATCTCCAGACATAAGGTACAAATTACACCCTACTTCCCTCTCCTTGCAAAGAAGTCCCCACTCACCTTTTGTGGCATCACACCCACTAGACTGAGAAGAGAGAAGGAAAGGACCAAGAGCAGGACTTGAGGGAACATGAGATGGATGGGGCTGCAATTGCTACTGAGGCGGGCTGAAGGAATAGCAGTGCTTTGGCAAGGCACAGGGGCAAGGTCTGGATGGATCTACCCAAAGGTCATCTTGTGAGGCTTTTGTAAAGCAATCAGCCCATTGCTCCCACAGGCTGCCAGCAAGATGTTTTCCCAGCTTATAGCCTAAGCCAGGCCTGTTGCTAACATATTTGGAAGTGTTCCTGATTTTGGGGAAGGGATGAAGGGAGGATGTATCCGGGCAAGCTGTGCTTGGGTGAGCTTTAGCCAAGACAGCAGCTGTTAGAGAAGGAGCCAAGTAACGTTGTGCTTTAGAGTCAAGGGTGGGCAGCTCAGCTTCCCCCTCAGCATTGCCCAAGTTGAAATCATCCATCCCTGTGCATTCGTTTCCTCTTCTTCTGTAAAGTGTCTGTGTTTTCTGAACATAAATTTGAGTGTTAGATAGTTAAGAGGTAAGAAAACCTGTCACAGCTGACAAGCCAGAGGGAATGGGAGGGCAAAGGATAGATCCCAGGACTGAGTTGTTCTTCCTTTAGCAGCAAAGTAAGTGGAGGTAGAGAGAATAGCGTCTTCATCAGTTACAAGTACTTAACAGCCTTGAACAGGCAATTAAATGACAAAACCATCAAAGTACAAAGTATCAGCAAATCCTGTAGCTCCCTGGACTCCAGAAAGCAGCTGGTTCAGACTTCCAACCATCAGTTATTTTTTTGTTTTCCCCAAAGATGCTGTATTTAAAACTGCTGTATGTCTTCATGCCTTCACTTCCAAGCTGTGATTACAGATAGTTCATGGCTGATGAAATATGTACCAGGAAAAACCTATCTTGAATTTCAGATTCAAGGCTGATATTGAAAGATTTTTAGGGTGGAAGAAGTGTTAAAAAAGCCCAATACAACCAACAAAAAACCTCTAAAGCAAAGAGAGAATTCATAGAGCAGAATCACTTTCTGAAGTTTAATGATGAAGCAATGACTCAAGTACTTTCTGATACCAACTTACAATAGCAGCAATAGACAGCATTTTGTAATAGTTGTTCAATGCTTTCTATTTTGTGTGCTATTAAGCTTACTTTCCCATCCAGAATAAAGAAAACATGCTCAACAACCTCCTTGGCACAACAAGTAGCACTACTACTGTGAAGAAAGGCCTTATGAAAAGATGAGTGTTTGTCTGTGTGTAGGAGAGAGGTTCAAAAACTCTTACCTTGACGGTTATTTATAGATGTTTCAAATTAAGTGAATTTCCCATAGCAGAATGTTGAAGTTGTCACAATACACTTCTGTGAGTACTATAAGTAGAAACAAAAATCAAACTTTTCTTATTCATTTAGACATTCAAAGCAAAGACCTAGCCACAGTCATACACTTAATTCAAATACTTAAGCACATATTTAAGTGCTGGCTTAACTGCAATCTGAAAGAGTGGCTCCAATTTCATCCTGAGAAAAGTGGTTTGTTATATTGCACCACATACTAAGTGCTGCAAGGTTTTCCTAGGTGTTTGTGCAAACTTTGCTAATCACAAGTGCTGGCAGATTTAAAACAAACAAACAAAACCACAACAAAACCCCTAAAACACAACAAATGAGCAGACGAAGAGAATTTGACATTAGCTGCAGTTTAGGGATTTATTTTTTTTTAAGAAATAAATTTTCAGCCTGATCCTGAGTGTTATGAGGCACATACTCTAACCTGTGCAATGAACAGGAATGAACCCTTCAGTTGTACAGCTCTAGTTTCATTAGTTTAGTATTGAAATAATAGGGGACATTTGTGAAGAAAGTTGTAAAAAGAAAAAAGGAGACAAAAACTTTGGGATAGCTTAGGTTAATCCCAGGTACATACAGGCAGTATATTTAAAATTTTAATTAAAATAGTATTAATTACTGAAGGAATAGCTGAATTACTAAGGGAGAAAGAACATGAAGTACCTGTTTTCAGATGGTCTATCTGGGATAAATTACTCCCTAGAGAACTATATTATAGTCACAAAATCAAAACATTACTGATGTTAACATACGACAAAGGACAAATGAAGGTCTAATTAACATTGTAACAGCTTTTCAGAATGGCACAGATCAAGCATTTAGGCAAATCTCACTGCTGAGAATCTTTATCAACATTTAGTAAAAGAAGAAATTACTCAAAACCATCTTGCATATAGAACATGAACTTTAAAAATAACCCAGTGGATTCAAGGAGAACGAATATTTGGCATCATCTGTACTCCATCCTATCCATCTTCTTGCCAATGTACACAGTTGTATCACTGCTGTTGATTATGGAAAGAATCTTATTTTTTTTACCATTTTATTGCTAAAATGCAATAATGCAAAAAAAAAAAAAGCAAAATACCTTGACAGAAATTTCCACGTGACTAAAACCTATAGCTTAGAACTAGTTTAGGTGTATTAGTGAAGTATTGCCATATGATAAATAATCTTTTTGGTACCAGTTCCTAGGGCAATGAAATTTATGTGACTCCACTGCCTGTTTCACAATTTTTACCTTAATAACTGAGAAACTCTGCTGCTTAATTTTATCCAAATCCAACTGACACAAGGAAGGGGGCAGCAAAATTCTCAGAGATAATTAAGTTTCAGTTAAAAAAAAAATTAAAAAGTGGTGCCCAAATAGGGAAAGAAATCTCTAATTAGTGTTGCCACAGATGGGAAAGCAGGTAGGCTCATCTCCTGTTTGCAGCTACCAACTGATTAATCTACACCCTGGAAATGGCAAGCACAGGCAGCTTCAGAGTAGCAATGGAGAAAACAAGGTTATTCAGAGAAGTTAAAGAATAAAGGACAGATATCACTAGGAAAACTGGCTTGATTACTGTGTATGAGAGAATTTGACTTAAAACTATGCCCCTTGATTAATGGTGTGCTGTAGAATAAATAAGTATTCAGTTCATGTACTGTGAAACATAGCAGAAACACACAAAGATACTCACACCTTTATATAAAATGCATTAGACATTCAGTATCTAAGCTCCCAGTCACTTGTGGAAAATCCTCCATACACAGATTTTCCAATACAGCTAGGGCTCAAATACCTTCGGGTCAAAACACCATCTCTGCTAGCAATGCTAAAGCTCCAGCTTGCGCTTGTTCTGAATTAGGAGCCTAAAAACTAATTTGGACTGGTTCTTCTGTGTTTTTTTGTTTGTTTGTTTCCTATCTTTTGTTCCTTTAATTTTGGCAGCTTTCTAGCTTTTCCCTATCCAACAATTAGGTTTACTACCTTTCTAACAGCACAGATTGTAACTTAGCAGCTATTCTCAGACCCAGTTCAGTTTCTATATCCTTTCTGCACTAAAAACTGGCAGCTACATCTTCCTTTTAACTTACCGTTTATCACTGACAGTGGAAGAGCAGCAAAGTTCCTGCTCTCAAATCAAGCCCTGCATGACAGACTAGCTAAGTCTTGCAGTTATTCAGAAAGCCATACTCAGTCTCAAGCTGTTGCATATCAGCTACACAATGATCTTCAGGTGCAATGCCTGAGCAAAACCTGTTTTAATAGGGGCAAATCTCAAAGTTTATCTCAGTAAAATACAGATATGTTTGTATAGAAAAGGTTGCAGATTCATCCCTGACAAAATGTTCTCACTGCTAAACCAAAAGGTAAGTCTTCCAAAAGAAAACAAAGCAAAACAATCTCCCCCCACTTTCTTCAGAATTGTCATTGTGAAAGATCAGCTCAACACCCGTACACATGGTGTTGTTCTCCAAGAAATAGTTTTCCAAAATAATTACCTTTTGTACACTCTCTACAATGCTAATCTTTTTGACTAGATTTTGAAGGTTTTAGGTGCAAAAGTATGTTTATAAAAAACCTGTATTAGAGAAAAATCATCATAGTGCTCAAGTGACAGTTTTGTAAAAAGTTACATGGTCTCTTGTAGCTTCATAACTGCTCTGAATATTAAGTTTCATGGACAAGAAGGACCATTTCAGGGAAGCCAAATAGTTAGTCTTTTGTTCTTAAACAAAACTTTCTGCACCAACAACAAGAACCCAGAATGAAAGATTGTTTGTTCTTGTCCATAAAACTATATGCTGTACAGGCTTGGAGCTGAAAAAAAGCTACTTGGTTCCTTTTTGCAGCTGTGATGTTGATGGAGATGAGTCCCGTGTATTACCAGGTAACTCCACTAACATGGTATACTAGCAAAGAAGCAGTTTCCAAAATATTGCAGCAGTCAGGTGAATAGTTATTTCTTCATGGTTATCTAAGAGATAACCATGAGACTGTTGCTTTCTGGTAACCTGTTCCAATTACAATGGAGAAAAAAAAAGGTATGTATTTTCATGGGCATATATGTCTATATGCTCTTATACGGCTCTGTATTTTATGTTCAAAATCTTTGTAGGGCAGTTTAGTTTGCAATTTGAACATATCCGCATTGGAAGGATATATTTTTTCCTTTTTCTTTCCTCAGTTAAACTATTCATAGTAGAAACAGACAAGCACATTGCAGCCATTCACATTTGCCTGTACAATGCTTTTTTCCACTGTGAACACAGTTGTAGTTAGAATTAGGAATTTCAATGCCTCATGTTCTCATGCATTTGAAGTCATATTCCTTGTACCCCTGCCTGTCCTATGTAGTCTGAGCAATAAAGCCAGTAACATTTCAACATCAAAGTACAGGTCATATTCCTCCTGCGCATCAAAACAGTAAGAAACATTGTGTGGTACCTAAATACCAAGCTTTTCGGTAACACTGAATTCAAGTTTTTCAGTTTTATTCACTTATCATGGCTCAGCTGGGATTTGCAGTTGTTGAGGTACATATAATTTGAAATGACATAAAATACAAGGCAGGCTGTTACTATTAAGAAAATGTAGATTTTAAGCAAGGCAATCACTGATAACAAGTAGCTTACACAGGCACTAAATGTTATAATACATAACACCAGGCTATTTGAAGAATGACATAACTTAACTCAAAGAGAATAAACACAAATTATGGCCTAATATTTTACACCCAAACTAGGACTGCTCTGTGAAATGTTATTTCCTGGAAAATAAAACATTCATTCGAAGTTATATATGTGCGCAAGTGTGTGTCTGTACACATAAATACACGAACATGATTGCATGTATACAGACTAATGAAGATAACTATGTTTTGAAATTTTCTTTGCTCTTTTAATATGATTGCAATAATAGAAGCAGTGCCTAAATAAGCTGTTGACAAGACCTTCACAGATGACAGTCACATTATTTCTTATTTTCTCCACCAAGTAAAGCCATGGAACATATTGACTGTTTTGAAGAAAACTGCTCATATCAGGATGCAGTAGCAATTTTGGGTAAGATTTTAATAAGCACTGTCTCGTCATGCTGTTTACATATATCTTCTGCTTCCAAGCATATGACCATTTTGTACCAGACCAACTGCTATTTTTGCATTACATGTTGAATTATATTATCATATAACTTATGTAAACCTGTAAAAAGAATGGTCTAACAAATTCTATTACAAAACTTAACTGCCACAGACAAGTGGTAAAGTATTTATACAATACAAAGAGTAAATATTAAAGACACAGAGAAAACAGGCTGAGGAATAGATTGGAGGATACTTGTACGGTATGCTTTCAGAAGAGGTTGCAGACAGTTTCTCTGAAGTTAATGTACTCAAGTTTCCCAGCTCTGGTGCAGCCTAAGGCTGGATCATAATGTGAATGAGACTTACTTCTGTCTAATCCTGCTGAAGACAAATAAGTTTGCCAATTGAGACTGTGCAGGACTGACAGCCAATGGCACCAGCTTTGTAATAGCAAAAGACTGATGCTGAAATGTCAGATATGGAAGAACACTTTTTGACAGCAAGAAACCAACATGTTTGACAAGAAATTCAAAGCAAGATATTATCCATTCAAACAAGATGTCTGTTCAGAGAAAGCATCAAATCTACCCTAATAGCAAAGTTCAACATTCATTGATATTTTGTACTTCAGAGGTATGGTAAAATTTAAAGAAACATGAAAGACACTTCCATATTCCTCATGCTTCTCAACCAGACAACATAATCTGTCATTTTTCCCTCAACACGGAACATGAAAAACAAATATGAATTGTGGTTGACAAAATCTTGAAGGTGTTTTATGATATTCAATACATATAGCATTCTCGCCATTAGCTTTCACACACTGCTTTATTCATAGAGTTTTGGAATTAATTTAGATAGCTTTTTACAATCTTAAAATAATCCATTCCTTTCATCCTCATTTTCTCCAAAGCTCTGCATTAACAATTAGTCTTGACATTCTAGGGTGTTTCAACAAAAGACAAATCTGTCATCCACTTAAGATGACACTTCATCACAAAAGAAACAATTAAATCCAGTAAGAAGAGAGAAAATAAATCAGAAGTATGGGGCAGGGGGCAAAGAGGAGAGGGAGAGAAAGAGAGTCTGGAAGAACCTTGAGGTGTAGGGAGAAGTTTTCTTAAAGGAAAGGAACCAGGAAGTTCTTCCAGTGTTATACCAAGAGTCTCAAAAATATCAGTGACACCAAAATCTAATACTTTTCAGAAACTTCAAATACCTCTGAAAAATACCGCAAATCCTGAATTTGAAAAAACTCATTAACTTAACTGGAAACAAAAATTAGCTGAACTACACTGAAAGAACACGTACACCCTACTCTGCTATTACCACGTTTCAGAACACAACAAGAAGTTGGGTTTTTTTACGAGAATCATTTCACTTGGATCAAAAACAGCCTTGTGCAGAAAATAATAAAAAACTATGCTCATATTGAAAGCAATCTACATGGATTTATATCCATCAGTCTGAATAAACAGCATCTCCTCATGACTAAGGAGTAGGCAAGAGTCTTGCTCTGTAGGAACAAAATCCTAAAATTAAAGATTTGATGCTTTTTAATCTGAAGTATACTGTATTGTTCACTTAAAAAAAAAAAAAAGAAAAAAACAGCATTCAAGATTGGATTACACTTTAAATTGTAATTATATTCCAGTATCATTTGACAGAAAAACAAATATGTTGCTGACATAATACATTAAAAATAGGATGAGGAAAAGTCAGTAAAGTGGAAATGTGTTAATAAATACAACTGTACCAGAAATAATTTTGTATCATCTTATAATTTCATACTTTAAGACTTGCTTACAGAAGAACTAGAGAAATTAACCACTGGAAATTAAATTCTAAGCCAAATCTTATTGCTTGCCATTAGCACACATACTTGCTGGCAGTGAAACCTGAGAGAGTTGGATTTCCAGAAAATACCAATTGTTAATCCTTTTAAGGGATCAGAAACAATAAGAGAAATAAGAAACCAGATTTTCACACCAGCAGTTACAAAGACAAATGTAGAAATCATTTGCCCCAGAAACGTATGGAGCGAACAATCTTAGCCACAGAAACACCTTGGAGGTTGTTTTAGAACAAAAACATGTTTCTACTTTGATTGTACCTGGAGATAAATTACAATTGCCCACCACATGCATGTGAGAATGTGGAACTAGATATCAAAAGGTGTGGGGTTTTTTCTTGGCTGAAGGATTGGGGTGAGAGCCATTACTAGCATTTTCTGTTCAAATGATTCCCTGGTTTTCATGAAAGTAGGTACATGTCAAGCACTTGAAAAAGTTGCCTTTGATTATGCTTAGGCAGAAGTGAACATGGGCTTAAATATCTCACCCATGTGAAGAAATGTAGACTTATTTACTACCCTATAAAATTAAAAGAGGACAACAAAGTATCTGCTTAAAGAAATAAATAAATGCTCACCTACTGTACATGAGAAGATCTATATCTATACCTGTTTATAGAGATCTATAAGAATACCATATTAAAAAAAAAATCAAAAATTCTTTTAAACTTGTTTTCCTTGTCCAGTTGTCAGGTTGATAGTAAGCACAAAAACTGCAACAAAGACTTTTGTCAGACTGTATCACCACACTTAAAAATAACTACGATTGCCAAGGGCATTTTCATCTCAGACATTATACTAATAAAAGGCTGATAACATTGTTAAATGCCCTACTAAATCTTCAGCAGAGAATGCTTTAACAAATCAGAAGAATCAGTCTTGGGGGAAGAAGTAAAAATGCTAGAAATTTAAGTTAAGAGGCAAACAGTGGTCTTCAGATGTTACAATGTCATACATTCAGTGCATAGATTTTTCATGTATGGTGAAGAAAATGCTCTAGGATTACAATACCCAAGTGATCTACAGTAAACCACAAGAGACTGAGAACCAGAAATCCTCTCTTTTTTACTTTTCTCTTTCTCTGATTATTCAAGAAAATGCCCAGACTATGTCACTGACTTCCACATTGTCAATTATTATCTGATTTCTCTACTTGGTACTAATATTTTGAATCTCAATACCCTGGAAGCTCTAAAGTACCAAACTAAACTCCTAATGTATTCTGTCTCCACTTTTTTTTTCTTTTCCCCTGGATCTGACCATGTTAAAGGAAGTATGCTAAAGCCATAGAAACAGCTGAAACAGAGTTTCTAGTCTAGAGGGATATCAGCCAGGATATACATGCCCCATTTCTAGCATCCTCAAGGATTCAGTCATGAAATGTAAGTCTCCAGAAAAGTCTGCTTTCTGGTGGTGGCTGTGATGAATGTGTATGAAAAAGGAAATTTAAATGAGGAAAATGTTACATATATACCAAGTATAACCAATAAAGTAATCCGGGATTCTTTGTAACTTCTAGAAGGTATTTTAAAGAATCAAAGCTTAACAGCTGGTTGTCACAGTCACAATCCTTTTGGTTTCATAAAATGAACAACAGGTAGAGATTTCTTTTCAGGAAAACTGCCTCTACTTTCTCTAAAGTAAATCCTAAAATATTCCCCTTTATTCTTAAACCTTGTAACTGGAACATGCATTTGCAAATTGCACACATTGGCCACACATACCACAGACAATATTTTTCATTTTACTGCTAAATTTTCCCCAAGCCAAAAATATTTTATGAATGTATCCATGTTACAGAAAGCCACAAACTAAACCAACCTACGAACAAACATGCAAAGCTATTTGTAAAGTTATTTACTAACGGTTTTTATTTCCTGCTTCTCCCTGAAATGAACTGATCTGTTTTCCTCTATTTTTAAAAGCCTTATCAAAGAAGCTTTCAGATATAGCCTTTTTAATAGCTTCTGCTTACTGATATCAAATAATTTGGGTAAGTTTACATGGATTACCATGCAAAATTCATAGCTGCAAACATCAGTTTTTCATAATAAGGTACAAATACACAAAAAATGCATATTTAAAACCAAGTATGCAAAGCAAAGTCAAGCTCATTCACATCTTCATTTCAAAAAGAAAGTGGATGCATTTCATTTTTACACATACCCACATTGTTATATTTCATGTAGTATACTCAGCATGCCACAGCAGGCAGCTTTGCTTTATTAGCTACTATGATACTGCCTTCCACAAATAGTTTTTCTTCTTTTTTTCTTTTTAACAGATAAAAAAATTAGCTGTATTTAATCATAAGGAGAAAAATATCATGCTAGTAATTTGCTATCTTGACCTTTTGACAGGAATGTACTGTACCCAAGGTTACAGGTAATTACCAGAGGTGTAGATAACAGTCTATGTTAAATCTGTGTTGACTAAAGATATACAAAGCCAACTTTCCAGTGGTTTTTTCCATACATCAACTACAGCATGTGATTTCACAATATGTGTTCAAAATATAAACCATTATTGAAGATGTGGTATGAATAAGAGAGATGTGATATGTTGTAAAGACAGAATATGTTACAACTGTTGAATTAAACGTCCTAAAATAAAGTTGCAATACAAGTGGCTAGTTTGTGTATTAATGAAATCAATTTCCTAAGACCTAGCATGGATTTTGCTGATGGTCCAAACATTAGACAAAGTCAGTCTTAGAGGTGGACGATTAGGTGTATTTTATTATTTTCTGCATTTCATAAAATAGTCCTCCAAAAACTTAAGGCAAGGTGTATAAGTCAGAAAAATAGCAATCAAAAAATTAAATAATATCTGGAAAGCAAAGCAGACAGAACAGCTAAGACTGTCCTTATTGCTTTTTGTACACTAGCTGAATTTTTATCCCTTTCAAATTTAAAAATTAAACATTTTATATGGACACTTGTTTTAATATTTTCCACATTAATTCTTTTACTACGCATTTAATGTAAGATTGCTCTCCTCCTTTTATGTTTCTTCTTGCCTACCTGCTTCATTGTTTTTCCTTCAACTTCATTTTCTAAGTGAAAAGTAGAACAACAAAATGAACCTAAACATTTTTTTCCACAAGCAGTTCTAATCCCTCTGCATTTTCACTGTTGTTTCCTTCTGGTTTATTCTTAATTCTCATCTATTCCCTAAGTGTATCCTTCTCAACTTTTTTGTTGTTCAACCCCCATCAGTTCATTGAATTCTCTGTCTTACCACCAATGTTACTTTATATATGTAAACAATCAAGGTTTCTCTCTGTATGTCCTGAGAAGGTAAAGCACAGAGCTCCCTTGCCCATTCCCAGTTCTTCCCTCTCATCTACAGACACCATCAGAGGAGAGGGTGACAGCTGGTGGGTCTAAAAGCACTCTCAGAACCTCTATGAACCTCAGACCATCACAGTCTATGAATATATATATATACTCCTAAGATTAATGGTTACATTTTTATTTGATGAATCCAAGTCACGTGAGGAAAGTAAAAACTCAAGCTTTGTCTTACAGTCAATGAAGAAGGACTGTTCAGCAAGGTGTTAACAAAATAGGAAGTATCTAGTGACTATAATAAAGAAAAATCTAGATGTGAAACCCTCTGTCTCACAAAGTTCTCATATCTCACCAGGATGAGCTCAGTATCATTTCAAGTGAAGCTGAAACATGAAGGAAAAAACCCTGAGGCATTCCGGGGTATGTGAGATGCAGGTTCATTTCCATCCAACAGCTATTCTGCAGAGACTGAATATTTAGACCTCTATATCCCTATCAAAACTAATATATAATTGCTGGAAAAAATAAAAAGCATTTTTGAGAAAGAACACTGGGAATTTTAACAAGTTCTGCAAGAGCTTATTACTTCTGGTGATTATCAAAGCTTTTTCCTTCGAAGCTGTAGTTATGAGCTTAAAATTCAGTAAATTTTAGATCTTGAATCAAATTACAGAACAGAGAAGTAAATGGCCATACAGCACCAGACAGTTTTATTTCAGCACCCTGTCAGAGGGGATCTAGTATGAGAGACTAGGAGAATGATTATAAAATTTATAAGACAATACTAGCCTCAAGAACTTTCTGGATTACACCAAGTGACTTAGGCACTATCAAGCTGGAGATTACATATAGACAACTGTATTAATAGCTACCCATCCCATACCTGTTTGTCACATTTGGTTTTGAACCCATTTATATTTCTTTGGCTTACTGTGACATAGGACTGGCTGCACCACTGGAGCATTGACCTCCACAACACCATGCCTTAGAAGACATTTTGCCACAAACTATAGCACAGTAAACTGAATCAGCAGACCTTAACATCAGACAATATCCTTTGTTAGAAGTAAGCAGTTCTGTCTGAGTTCCATCAAAATACTAGCAAGAGAAAAGGTCAGTTATTTTTGTCTTTAAGAAGCAACCAATTTATTAAGTACTAAGAAAAGCGCAATTTGAAAATACAGAAAAGGATGATCTGTACTTATAATTTATTTGTGCTTCTTTAGAGTTATGCTCCAGGCTTTTACCCTTAGGATAACAGGAATAATCATATAAGAATGCTCCCTTTATGTAATATTTGCATGAGAAAAATAATCTGACAAAATATATGGCAAGAAAACTTTCATCCAAGCAAGGGTACTTTCAGGAAGTTCCAGAAGTATTATTTACAGACTCATTTTCTAGAATCAAGCTGTTGGTTTAGTTTGTATAGTCTTCATATGGATAGCTTTTCTGTTCAGAGACATGATGTATTGCATCCATTCTAATTTGAACCTTGACTTTTAGGATTAATCCCTACTTTCCTTGTTCTTCAATGAATAGAGCTTGCTAGGTCAGTCTAAAAGGAATGTGGAAATACGCCTCACAAGAGCTAGTAACTTTCCTTCCGTGCCTATATAATTACAAGGTTATTTTAGTTACACAGAGCCTGATCTGTCATTTCTATGTAAGTGGTTTGATAGACATGCACAGCTTATCCTGAATCTAAACACCTAATACACAATGTATCTCACTAAAAATATTTAACAGGACTTTAATAATAATTACTTTATCCTGTCAACATAACTTTTGGTAAATGAAATAGTAACATAAGGAAAAAATAAGCAGACTTTAATATATCAAAATCATATGAGATAAGCAAGAGGTTCAAAACTATTGACCCTGTTCCTTTTTCTCAGGTGTGATTTATTCCTTCTGACTTTGGTCAATGTTGGATCAATGCAGTTTTAACCCCCTGCTTACATCATCATTACAACTAATCTTTGTTTCAGTTTACATAAATGTCCTCCAAAGATCAGGAGGGAAAAAAATCCCTGTAATAAAAATGAAACTGATATACTGCATCAACAGCAAAACTAGGAAAATCAATAGGCATATAGACAGATGGCAGAAAGGAAGAGAATAAAAATAACCATGCCATGCAAACCAGAAGGGACTTAATGATTTGTTTTGAATCAGATAAGCCATTTACACTGCAATGACTAGAGAAAGAACTTTTGTAGCATCGTTTCTGATATCAGTGCTGGAATTTCAATCCCTTAGCTACATCCTTACACAGACATAAACATGTATATATGCTGTGTATCTATGTATAAGTATGATGAACAAACTTCATAGATGCAAAATTTAGATTGGTTCTCTCCCCATTTCCAAAACACACTACTTAGAAGTTAGCATGTTTCTCTCAGGAATGTAACATGCACTTTTTCACAACAGGAAGGAGTCAGTTTCTCATTATACCTTTTCCTTTATTGGAGTCCCATTTAGAGTAATTGCACAAATGTTTGATTGAATCAAAAGATTGCACTTACTGACATCAAATGACAGCAGGCTTCTCATTCTATAATGCCAGTGTGGCCACATCTATTTTCTTGGGGATGGGGGGGTAGGGGACGGGGAAGACAGACACATCCAGTCAGAATAACAAGATACTGTATTGAATGATTCCTTTAATGCATGTCAAAAAAACTAAGCCAAATGCATTTATACTAAGATGAACAATCTTAAGTAACCCACTACACAGCTGAAATTCTACATATTGTTTTGAGTCCTTAATGAATCAGAACCACAATAACTATCTGCACATTTTCCCCCAAACTACCTATAACAGTAATCCAAAGGGTTGATATCACTGTAACTGTAGGAAATACTCAACACTGAACATACACATTGAAATTTGTAGTAGGATGCAGTTTTTATTCCCATATCATCAGAATTAAGATAACTTATCTATTATATCATGCTACACTGTCCAGATTATTTATTTCCATCCAGATGATTGGGATACTGCTTTGGTGTTTTATAGTTTTAGTGATTATCATGGAATCTAGATTGGAAAAGACCTTTATGATCATCAAGCCCAAGCATTAACCCTACTCTACCAAGTCCACCACTAAGACATATCCCCAAGCACCACATCTATATGGCTTTTAAACACATCCAGGGATGAGGACTCCATTACCTTTCAGTGAAAGGTAGCTGACCTTTCACAGTACAACCCTTTCAGTGAAAAAATTCTTCCTAACGTCCAGTTTAAAACTCCCCTGGTGCTGCTTGAGGCCATTTCCTCTTGTTCTATCACTAGTTACTTGTGAGAAGAGACCAGTGCCTACCTCTCTACAACATCCTTTTGGGCAGTTGTAGAGAGCAGTAAGTTCTCCCCTCAGCCTCTTTTTCTTCAGACTGAATAGACCCAGTTCCTTGATGTTTCTCTGGTACCTGGCATACTGGTTTCAGTAAGCACAAATAAGCTTACTGAAACCTCTAAAATTAGAGACTATACTTCATACTTTTTGGCCATTTTTTCTTCAACAATGTTGCTTAGGGTTCTTTCCAATAGCAGGGATTTTTTTTCCATTTCCTTAGTGTTGGGGAGTCGTGGTTTCTTTCTCGTTGATGTTTTGTTGTGTTTTTTGTTTGGTTTTGCTTTGTTTTATTTAAACCAATTCCTAGATAACTCCACTGAAGTTATGGCTACAGAGCTATGCTTTAATTTGGACAGAGATTTCTTTGCCTTTTTTGTCTCAGCAAAACAACATGAATAGCAAGGCAGCGCATCTTTTAATAGTGGGTTAACTCCCTGATATTTTTGTCTAACTTAAAAGTTCATCTAAATCAGTGTTCACAGATCTGAAGTGTTTATGGAAAAAATACACAAGAAATATCTTTTTTGGAGAATACTCTTCAGAGAAAAAAAAAAAATATCACCAGTTGTAACAGGTCCAGAAAGTTGTTTCCATTGTGATTTTGTCAAGTTACCTGAAAGGACACAATAGCCACGCTTGTATATCTGTAGAAGCAATATGAACACACAAAGACAATGACTGTTCTGGGCTTTATTATGCCCTAAATGTCAGTCCAGTTAATGCAGCTTAATCACTCTCAAAAACCCTGGTGTGGTGCACACTGAGGGGGGGGGTCTGCTAAGCACTATCTCATCATGCTGGTTTGCTTCACACTCACCTACTAAGCAGCATTAGTATACAGCTAGCTAAACAACCCCTTCTCCTGGAAAGTGTTAGTAGCTGGCGTCATAGGTGTCTTTGATCTATAGGCAATCATAGAATTTGAAGTTGTAGTGCAGTTAGTATGCTCATCATTCAGGCTAAATAAGCCTGAAACAAAACAATTAATCTTCTTTATGGAGTGAAATAATGAAAATAATAGATGCTACCATGAAAGATATTGAGCAATAACAGAGCAAGAACTAACTGGGAGAGAAAAACAAGTGACTAATTCCACAAATAGGAATGGGTACATGGGTGAGTTTGAACTGGAAAATTAAGGAAGAAAACAAGATCTCAAGACAAAATCTCCAAACATGGGAGAAGACATTAAAAGGCATGAACCTGAGGAGGCACAGAGGGATGCCTAGAAACTGCACGAAGGAAAATGTCTACTGTATTCAGGGAAGCAGGATAACATATACGTTCTATAAACAAACAAACAAACAAATCTGAAAGTGCAGCATTCTTTTTTTTTTTTTCCTAGTGAGAAGCACTCAAAGTCATGGTTGGAAATGAACTGTCTCAGGGATTTCCAAATTGACATTTCTCAAGTATTGGCAATAGCCAGCCATGGTTGATACTAAGGGTGGTGGTGCTCAGTACACTTATTGCTGGCAGCAGTTGTAGCTACCAGCCCTGTACTAGATGACACGTATACAAACCAGGTATTCTTCTGCACTCCTTCCAGCTGTAGACTCCAATCACACATCCTTACACCCTCCCCAAGAGGGGATCCTTACCCAGCAATACCTGACTTCAGCCATCACACCTTCAATAGCTTTTTGTTGCACTTCCCTAGTGTATGATCTAACTCCAGCTCTGTGGTCCCGCTCTGGAATAATTCCTAACCCAGATGTATACTGGTTTGGTTCTAAAGTACTGTCCCTTCATCTGTTCACAGGTGTTTATAGGAATAAGAAGCCAGCTCCTGACTGCCTACAGTAGTCATGATGTTCAGAAACTGAAAAGTACATTCCAGCTTTCCCCTACTTCTGTCTAAAAAGGTATCATATGCTAGCAGCATGAAAATTACATCAAGTTTATTTCAAATTCCCTGTATTTTTCAGCCAGCTGTGAATAACAAAGCATGCATACAGAATTAGTTGCACACGAATCAGTATAAGGTTCTTTTCCTCCTCATATTCAGGCACAGTGGCACTTTGAACACTACCTTCGCCTGTTTATTCTGCATTAGTCACAATCAGATAAACTGCTTAAGCTCCCTTTAACAGGCTTCTCATACAAATCACATTTTAAAAATCTCTTTCTCTGGCTGTGGGCTGCTCAGATACAATTACAGCTTAGGTCCTAAATTTACTGCTGTGAATTTAGTAAGATTCTGATTTTGGAAGCAATCCTATTTAGAGATTGGAAAGCTTGATGATTTTGATATTTAAAACCAAATCACATACTACTCAGACACATCCATAGTGAAGTTTACCTGCAACTTTCTGGAATATAGCATTTAAATAGAACCAAATCGCCTCCAGCAGGTCTTCCACTCTGGAATTTGTTGCTTACTAAGTGAAAACCCACATGGTATTTATGATCCTCAAGAACAACAGTAATTTAGCAAGTCCAGCTAAAATGAAACCAGGGAGGTTATTTCACTTCTTCAGCAGGGAAATGTGTTGTGAAGCAGAGGTCACAGCTCGTGAGACCATACTGCAAAACTGCAACCAGACCCGTAAAGAGAAGGAGCAATAGAAGTTCATTATAATTTACTCTTACACAAAGTTGTATTCTGAAGTGCTATTCTTAGTGGCAGAACCCAAAGATTTTCCATTACTATTACTGAAATATTTTTTAAAAATATATATATATTCACAAAGAAATCTACAGAGATTACTGCTATTAAAATTCCTGGTTTGGTTTGTTTTGTTTTTTTTTTTGCAGGTGGGTTTCTTCTTTTTAAACCTTTTTTTTCCTTTAGGTTTCCTACCACCCTATTACCAAGAGAACACAGAATGTGGAAAACAGTTTGACTAATTCCAGTACAAAACATAAGAGGCAGTGAGTCAATCATATTTCTCTATAGCAAAGTACCACCTAAGAAATTCAATATTGCAGTGCAAGCGGAAAGGGAAAACATGTCATTTAGCTGCTTCCCGCTTTAACTTCACACTCACTGAAAACTATTTGGATACATATAAAAATTAAGGAAGGATTACAACAGTATCCTGTCTGCCACAAAAGCTCTACTCCCACTGGTAATAACACAGTTATTATGGCTCTTGTAATATTCTGTATGAATGTGGCTGTGTGTCAGTAGGTCAAACAGATTATGTTTTCCTTAATTTTGTTCTTTCCTGTGAAACTGCCATTATAATAGGACTAACACTTTGATAAAAGAACTAAGCATCTTTATCTGAAGGCAGCAGTGGAATCTAAATGAACTAAGCCATACTTGTATAAGTAATCACAACTAAATTACTAATACTGCTGCACATCTGCGGATCTGTAGAGAAATACCTAGTCTGAGACCAGTTTGTACAGGGATCCATTTCTAAGGGTTCCCAGAAAGCATTCAAGCCAGTGACAACCCACCCAACTATAATTAATGTTTTTCTATAAATTCTACTATTTCCCCTCTGGCTTTTGATAGTACATTACAGGGAAAGATTGTTTGCTTTTTACACGTTATAAGTATTATAACTATAGTATAAGAAGGTTTGAAGAGCATAGTCTATTGAAAATTTGTCATCTTCTAGATTAATGAATTCACACATACTGGCATCAAGTTAGAAAACAGGTCTTTTGGACAGCGAGAAGATTTCAAAAAGCACATTATGATCCAACTTGAAGACATTAACTGATACATATGGGGGGAGGGAAAAAAGGCAAACTAAATTCAGTGTCATCACCTACTGCACTGGACATACATATAGTTTCTAGGGTAGAGCTTTCTATTAGACTTTTAATTGCATAGAAAGAAATTAAATACTATATTTAGAATTAGGGAAACCAAAGAAACATATACCTTTTTCCAACTGGATACATATCTAACTGTTGACTAAATATTAGAAAAAGTAACTCAGGGGCGTACTGCAATATTGATTTCTTTTTTTCCTATGAGACAAAGCAGTTTTAAAAATAACTGGTTTTTCATGGTTTTGCTATACTTATATTATTCCTGCTGTAGTTACATTATGACTAGTACAGAAAAAGCCTCTTGGGTTTAATCTAAGCCTTACTGAATGTTATGAGATCATATCCATTCAATGTTCCTTTCTGTATAGTATACATAGCCAAAATTCTGTCAACAGCCCAAGAATTGGTCATTCAAGTTCTGTGTGAAGTACTGTTTGTGGATATCCCATGAAATTTATAAGACAGAAGGTACTATATTTAAGCTAATGAGTCAACATGATACAAGGAGACCAACTGTGTTATATCTCTAGGTTTTTGCCAAATGTAGTCCAATTTTTTCTGTGATTTTAGTAAGTGCTTTACTCATTACATGCATAACCCTTATCTGACCACTATTTTGGCACACCAATTCAATGAAACTTGAGGCTAAGAACAATCTGTTAATCTAACCCTCAGTTGTGAAACAGAATTCATTCTGAAGCATGCTACAGTGAGTGACAATACAGTGTCCAATATACCAAGAATGTAGGAATATATGAGAGGAACTTGAAAGCAGTCACCAGCAAATGTATTATTTAATACTAATGGAAACGTGTTCTCCATGATGAGACATGGACAAACTTGTTGGCATGCAAGTTTGTGGGTTTTTTTTCTATTTCATAGATCTATAGCTGTTCAATGCTTGCAATCTTTGATTGCTGTGCAATCTTTGGCCTCTACTACAATACAGCATCTTGCCATAATTAATCAGAAAGTTTCATGAAGAAGTCATAGTAGTAGTACTACAGTATCATTCAGGTTGGAAAAGACCCTTGGGATCATCAAGTCCAACCATTACCCTACTCTACAAAGTTCATCCCTAACCCATGTCCCTCACATCTAAATGACCCTTAAACACATACAGGGATGGTGACTCAACCACCTCACTGGGCAGCCTATTCCAGTGGTTGAATACTGTGAAAATTCTTTCCCTAACGTCGAGTCTAAACCTACCCTGTTGCAGCTTGAATACACTCTCTCTTGTTCTATTTCTAATTACCTGTGAGAAGAGACCAGCATCAACATCTCTATAGTGTCCTTTCAGGTAGTTGTAGAGAGTGATGAGGTCTCCCCTTAGCCACCTCTTCCTTAAACAAAACAGTACCAGCTACTTCAATCACTCTTCATAGGATTTATTCTCCAGACCCTTCACCAGCTTCGTTGTCCTCCTCTGCACCCGCTCCAGCATGAGAAATATATATATAGAAGTATAGATAGCCAGGATGCCGTTGGCTTTCTTGGTCACCTGGGCACACTGCTGACTCATATTCAGCCGCTTGTCAATTAGAACCCCCAGGTCCTTTTTTACCAGACAGCTTTCCAACCACACTTCCCAAGCCTGTAGCATGCATGGGGTTGTTGTGACCCAAGTGTAGGACCCGGCAATTTGCCTTGTTGAAACTCATAAAGTTAATATTGGCCCATCGATCCAATCTGTCCAAGTCTCTCTATAGAGACTCCCTATCCTCACACAGACCAACACTCCTACCTAACTCAGCATCATCTGTGAAGTTACTGATGACACACACTATGTCCTTATCAAGATCATCAATAAAGATGAAAAAACAAATGGTCCCAACACTGAGCCCTGAGGAACACCACCTGTGACCGGACACCTGCAGGATTTACCGCTCTCTGGGCCTGTCAGTCCAGCCAATGCTTGATCCAGCAGATCATGTGCTCATCCAGGCTATGAGCAGCCATATTTTTCCATGAGAATTCTATGGGAAACAGTGTCAAATACTTTTCAAAAGTCTGGGTAGACAATATCCACAGCCATTCCCTCATCCAATAGCTGGGTCATCCTGTTTTAGAAGAAGATCAGGTTTGTCAGGGAGGACCTCTCTCTCATAAACACATGCTGATTGGGCCCTGGTTGTCCTCTATATGGCTTGTAATAGCAGTTTATGTTGAGAATGATACGAGCAGAGATACTGATGGGCTGTTATCAGTGGCTACACTGAAGGACCAAAAGGCAGAACCAGTCAGAGCAGAGCAAGTCAGTGTGCACACTTATGAGAAAATATGGACACCCAAGTTGAAGCTTATGGGGAGGAATCTACATTTGAGAATTTCAGAAGTGTCACTTGACACTGAAGTCTGTGATCAATCACCATTAGGAAATCAACATCAGCCAGAAATTACTGGAAAGAAAAATATACTGTGAAAAGCTAAAAATCAAGATCAACCAGAAAGAGGACGACAGAGGAATCTGAAGTAGTTGTTCGGGTTAGAGGAAGACTGCTTAAGCAATAAGGTCTAAAATAACTAAATGAAATCATAAAGTAAATAAGATATTGCATTCGATAAATTGAGGTTCAACAGTATGTTAATTAGTAGTCGTATGTTACTATGGAAATGTAGTGAGACAATTTTAATATCTGTGGCACCATCAGAAAATTTAATCTCTCAGAAACATTCACAAAGGCAGTAGTAGTAGTAAAAACATGCATGTTTGGCACTTGTAGTTGCTGATGTACACAATTCATTAGAAAAGCACCAAGTTTGTCTATATATATATATATTCAAATTCATCAATCAACTATAAACTACTTCAATATGCAAGTCAACTGAGGTAAAATGGAGAGAAGTGTAAGTGCATGAGTAGGTTTCCAGCATTCAGAAGTTCCACTGAGCACAATATTTATTCTGTGAAGTTATGTTGACAAAGCCAGATATTTTTCTTTTAAATATAAGTGGATTAACACTCATTTGATATGCTTTTTCAAAGCAATCACCTTTATTCACCCATTTAAGGTATTTTACTTAACATCTCAGTTAAAACATCCCAACTGTAAGTACTGACACAGCTAATTGTTGGCTTCTTAATATATTTTTAATGCATATTTATGTATTTCATAAAGTGTAACAAAAAACCCTAAACAGGTTGGCACAGAGGGTGTCACCACAAGTAAGTGTGCTGGCACAATGTTTCAATACAACCTCCCCTCTCTGATTATTTTTTCCTCACAGAAATTTTAAAAAAACTGCTGTCTCCTGTGGCACCATCACAAACAGCCACCCTTTAGTCAGACATGTTTACAGAAGGCACCAAAAGCCCGTTAGTGTAAATAATGCATTTTATTGAATAAGTAATAACTCCTCTAAATAAAACAAAAAAAGTCAATTTCTTAATCAGACTCCTTGTTACGGACTTTTTAATGAACATTTTGTACTTCCAGCTGAGTATCACAGAACATTATGACAGTTACAGACATCCTGAACAATCAACCATGTTCTTATTTACAACTTCCATTGATCACTTAAACAGCAAAGAGCATTAGACTTTTTCCTAAGCACATGCATTTCCCTTTGGTTTTTCTGCATTAGAGAGAAATGGTGGAAACGGTCCCCAAGTAGACATGAGGGGTTCGGCAAGCACTGTGCTGAAACAGCCTCTAGAAATCAACAGGAATTTCTGCAGTTCTGCCACGGGGATAGTAAGTGATCAATATGAATCTCATTTGTCTCTAAAAATCCATTTGTATTCCCATTTCAAAGAAAGATGCCTATACTCCAGTAAGCTTGATTTTAAATATATTTTGATGACTCCTTTCCTCTAAAAAGGGAGAACTTGTGCAAGTGGTTTAAGTGCATGAAGTTTGTTTGTGACTTGCCATTAAGTGTCTGCTTTTAAATGACAAGTCTGTTGTGCTCCAATCCATGTATCTACATTAAAAAAAAAAAACCCAATGCATTGAAATTAAAGATTCTACTTATAAGCTTCATAAATAAAACATCATAATGGGTAGAAGACAGAACTGTTCTGCTCTTAAGGAATCAGAACACTTTCAGCCTCCTAAAGGACAACTGATGATTGTGCTATAGTCTTTGGGAACACCCCAGTGAGTTGACTGAAACATTGAATTCGTTTAAGGCATATGTCACCTAACTCATGAGACATCATCATCATCTTCAGACACTGGTGGTCACTAGGTGATGGAAAAAAAAAACCACCAACACAAACCTCATTATATTCTGCAAGCCACTGTACTTCATAATTTGTTTTAGGGATTACTTAGGTGATGCTTGCATTTTATGTCTCTGTCCTCTTAGACCATAAGAAAATATTTTCCAACTTCTATACTTAATGATAAACAATAATTTCTTCTATAAAATCAAAATACAAAGTTATTACAAACAGGTTATAAATTTTTTTTTTTTTCTGATCCACAAGAGCTTGCCTGCTTTTTGCTTCATTGGAGAACTCGTATTTAATTACATTATCTGTGTAGTCTACAAGTGTGGATACACTTGTTTAAATGCAGAATTAGAGAAGAATTAATATGGAGCATAGTGAAAGATGGTAAAGATTACATGTACATCAGCAGATTCACTAAACTAAGCACACCTAAAAAAATAATGCACTGTTTTATTAAGTGCATAACTGTGTATGATTTTCATTTGAATTTTTGAAGTTTCTTTTAAATTTTTCCTTGAGAAAAATTAGTGTCCCTCATGATAGGTACTTCAGCTACATAATCAATAAAGTAATCTAAAATTTTATGCACATGGACTGAACATAGAAATCAGTCAGACAGTTGAAGTGCTACATTATCTTTCCAGCTTACAGTTTCCTCCAATTAAGAATATATAAACATCATCACAATTCCATTAAACAAGCCATAAGCATTGTAGCTGTAGAAACCCTGACAATTTAATTTCTTCATTATTTCATGTTCTTGTCTCATTACTTAATCATCCTGGAAAATAATACAACATGGACCATAAATCATTCAGTTGCATAAAATGATATATGAGCTATAGGTGTTGCTTTGGTCAAAGACCACATCTGATTCTGGTCAAAGTAGTGTTTTTCTGCCTGTGCATGCTAAATGAATTAGAATTGGGGCTTTTAACTGAACTGCAAGCTTTTGCTTGCAGCAAAGTAGACCTTCATTTTTTTCTTTAAATCTATAAATCTTAGAATTTGTTTTCACATAGTGTTATTTCTCTTCAAATGCTGGCATGCACAAAAAAAAAATCTTCTGCTGTAGTGTGGACTTTCCATGGAAACAATCCACTGAACAAAAGTATAGTTCTGCAAATTCCATTCAATTTACATTTTTGTTTTCCAAATAACTTGATACAGCACTCAGTCTGAGTGTAAAAAAACCCAAAACACCCCAAACAAACAAAACAAAAAACCCCCAAAACAATTTAACATACTGAAGACAACTAGATGTAGTATCAAAGAGCATTTTCTACCTTTGCAACCATTTTCTTGATAATATCTTTTGTTACATAACATTTTGAGCAAAACAAGTGATAACATATTTACATTTCTACAGAACACTTAAACTCTGAGAAAGATCAAGTCTAAAGATGTCATCTGCAATATTAAACACTTGCAGTTCATCAGTTTTCTGTTCTATAAAAGACAGAGTTACAGCATATTGGTTATTTCAAAGAAAAATTTGTATGCTTACTACAGACATTAATTTTATTTAAATTTTGCTATTTCTTATTATGCTTAAAAAATAAAGAAAAAATAAATTAATAAGATAGTGAATAAATAACCAAACCAAAAAACAACAAAGTTCTTAGCTCAACGTAGTCCTTGTTTTGCCACAGTTCTTTTTAAAAAAAGAAACTGTAATCACAGAATGTCAATAGCTACTGCAGAAACACTGTCCTAGGGGGCATCAGACTTCAGTTCGAACTACTTTGCACTCTATTTCCACAGTGTCAAAGCAAAGCATAACTCAAGAAAAATACTGCAACTAACAAAACTGATATAACAATTTTTTATACTATTGGACTGTAATTCCTGACCAATCTCTGCCCAGATGAAAAAGAGAACTCAAAGGCAAGAAGTAGCTAGGAGAAAAGACATATGTCTAGAAAAGCAAATCACATTATTGGCACTTTGTAAGAATGCCACGCAATACAAGAATGGTGTAATGTATTGGCACACTATGGTTTTAGGGGACTTCAATAAAAAGATCTTTTGGCATCTCCTTGGAGCCATATACTTCAGAAGTCACAGCACTGCTTTAACACAGCTCTAGTGTGTGATACACTGCATTTGATTTCATGCCACTTTGCAGGAAGAATGGTAAAAATATGGATTTGTTGCTAAAATGCCTCTTAAATGCAACAGTTCCTGTGATAAGTGCAGTCAGACGAGAAGCTTAGATGCCCCCACAAAATGCTGTACTTTCTGCCTCTTCACAAGAGCATACAAGCAGAGCTCGCCCAGACTATTGCCTCAAGTTTATTGTTGCAATAAGAAAGATACAGGCTGATGAGTCTTTGCTATTTTCAAACACTGTTTTTATTCTTCCTTCTACTACTGGTACATGACTAGACATAAATAAGGTTCAGTCTCAAATTTGCTGTGAGTTTAATGTTACAATATCTTGAAAGATCAGGATCTGATCCTGAACTAACCACTTTTAACCTATCTGCAATGCAAAACACAAGATCAGCTGAACCTGTTTAAACAGTTATTTGATTTACTTTCCTTGGTATATAACAACAAATCTTGTGATACCATTAATACTGGCACATCTAAACATTATTCATTACAAAGTCCTATTTCACAACCGGACAGCTTCCATTTCCTGTGGTCACCTAATTAATGGGTGTCTATTAGACCCATCTGCAGATCTTACTGGGTAATACTTTCACAAAACTAAATTGAGCTTGCCACAGCAGAAATGATGCAGCACCACAGGGTACAATTAACTACATAGAAACATACTTTATCTTAAGCCTTAGGTGCCATCAGTAATGAGTTTCTTTTCTGAGATGTTATAGGGTTATAAGCACAAGATGATAAGCTTGAATTACTTAAGTTTTGATGACCTTTTTCTATTTGGATCCTAACTCTCAGCAGATATGGAGCTAGAGAGATTTTTATTATGCAATAAAATTCCCTACCAATTCTAAAATTAAAAAGTTTAACTGCCTAAAATATAAAGCACTATCTTTTATGTGTAAAAATTTAATAGCTACAATATTAATAAAACAGTATGAGGACCGGCTAATATAATCTCTGTCCTTCATTTCTCTGTACACACAGGACTGTTCTTTGATAATTTTTTTGAGACACTAACTTAGGCAAAAGAAGCACATTATGGTTGGGTGATAAGAATTTGAAGCTCCAGCTCCATCCCAGTTAAAATGAAAGTCTTCACAAATCCACTGAAAACAGTAAACATTCTGTCCAATCTCACTAAGCATGCAAGCAATGAATCTCCATATATTCTGCTCGGAGATTAATTTTCACTAATTATTTCACTACTTGTTGCAAGGATTTGTTTTCACTAATCTCCCAGACAGGATTTTTCTTAGCTTCTTAAGTAAAGAGCTTTATATTGAAGGGAAAACAAAACAAAACAAAACAAAACAAAACAAAACACCGAACACCACAACCTCTTAGCATATTCTTATTCCATAAATACTTTTCTCAAGTGCATTTAGAAGTTCCTTGTCAGAGACAAAATTTTTTTCCAGGAAGGGGTTTCACCTCACCTACCTCTAGCAACATAAGCATGCAGTATATACTAGCTATTTAGTCTCTCACAATACTGTGTAAAGAGAAGAAAGCACATCCTCAAACATAGATAATCTCACTTGTTTTAGCTGATAACATGTTGGATGTCAATTGTTCATAGAAAAAAGCCCAACAACTAGACAGCTCTCAGACTATGCATAATCAACTGAAAATCAACAGAAGGGACTAGAGAATAGATACTAGTGTCCAGGACACTCTCTCCCTCAGATGCACTCTCACAGTCTAGGGGGTCACTTCTAATTCTTCAATCACTTCTTACTTTCCTGGAAATATGTATTGAAGTGGAACACTGGGATTTTTAATAGATAAGATAACCAAACTGTACTGGTATGTTAGCTCTAGAGAGGTCACAAGCAAATTGTTCTTATATTTACAAACAACTTTGCTGCAATTGTAAAGAAATAGCATTAGAATATAAAATTTATTACCCAGTACTTTAGAAACCAAACTATTTTAGTAAAGGCCTAAAGGTGATTCTCTTGTAAGACTATAGTCTATAAAGCCCACAAAGAAAGCTAATTTCAAATCTAATTTCAAAATTTGCTATGTTCATACCCTTTCCAAGGTTACACAGCAAGATATGTGAAATCAGGGAATACAGCCTGGAGCACAGTAAGAAAAATGATTGGTATAGACAGTAAGTGAATAAGTTATGAAACCAACTAGCACATGTGTATTATGATGCATTAGGATGCATGCTGTACAGGAGGGCAGACCAAGCTGAAGCTGCTGGACCTACCTACACAAGCTATATCCAACTATATTGTGGTGTTATTAGCCTCCCAGATGCAATTATTTCTCTAAGATAATTTTAATACTTTAATAAATAAAGATAATTTATAATCTAAGATTATCTCTCAGTACCCTAAGATTGCTTACTATATTGCTAGGGAAAAAGGAAATAGGAGTTATGATTCATTAGACCTAAGTTCAAAAACTAGAGGCGTTAGGACCAATACTTGTTCTTTTTCCAAGTGTGAAAATAGTGACAGTCATGAAAGAAACCTCAATTGCAGGCTCCCCATAAGGCAAGGACTTCTTGGAGCAAGTCCAACGGAAGGCCAGAAAGATGAACAGAGGGCTGGAACCCCTGTGTTGTGAGGCTAGGCTGAGAGAATTGGGGTTGTTCAGCCTGGAGAAAAGAGAAGCCTCTGGGGACACTATATAGTGGCCTTCCAGTACCTAAATGGGGCCTACAGGAAAGCTGGAGAGGGACTTTTCGCAAGGGCTTCCAGTGATAGGACAAGGGGTAATGGCTTTAAACTGAAAGAGGGTAAAATTACATCAGATAGAAGGAAGGCGCACTCCACTGAGAATAGTGAGGCACTGGAACAGGTTGCCCAGCAAGGTTGTGAATGCCTCTGCCTTGGAAATGTTCAAGGCCGGGTTGGATGGGGCTTTGAGCAACCTGGCCAAGTGGAAGGTGCCCCTGACCATGGCAGGGGGGTTATAACCAAATGATTTTAATGCCGCTTCCAACCTAAACCATTCTATAATTCTAAGCCAGAGAGCCTTAGGTAACTGAAAACCACTTTCATAAAACGGAAGATAGTATAGATCTCTTGAAGAAATAACACTTGGAAGCTTAAAGGAAATGGTTTCTTTTGCATATGACAAATGTTTAGAGAGAAGAAGGTCTAAACACTTTTCCCTGAAGTACTTGGATATCACAGTTATGAATTATAAACTATGCTGTGCTTATCACACCCAATAGCTATCCAGTGTTTATGCACAACCCTTGTGCCTAAACTCTGCTTTGTAAGCTTTGCCTCTAGTGACCCATGCCTCACTGGAAAAATCAACAGGTGGAAGAATACGTATAA
>VWZY01005561.1:0-59888 GCA_013399075.1 Chloroceryle aenea | reverse complement strand
AAGAAGATACAAACAGCATCCTCCAAAAAAAGCTGCACTTACCCTATACACAAGCATTACTACATGTAAAAGGTGAAGGAATTGTGCACTTGCAATACAGAGTGAACACCACACAGCTTACAGTAATTGTACAGTTTTCTGATGGTGGGGAGGACTAAAACAAAGAAACAACAAACACGTACTAGCTGGCTAAAATTAATAGTAGGTAGGACAGTGTGGTTACATTCTATAAGTAACTGCAAAATAGCTTTGAATAACTATTCCAGGGGAGCAATAATTTTTATACCTTAGCTTCCACAGTGGTTGGTATGATAGCTTACCTTTTATGGCATTGTGCCTGCTGTGGCTCAGCCTAAAACGTATTCAAGCTTATCTTTTCTCCAAGGGTGATTTTTATACTATGGCTTAGAATCTTAAATAAAATGCTTTATTCAGTTGTGATTTTGCATGCAACTACATTTTCCATGGAAACTCTTACATGCCACAGGTGACATTGAAACTTTTACATTTAGTCAGTGAGAAGTAAAACTTTAAATATATATATTAGTTATCTGATAGAGATATAAAAAGTTCTATGCTGCTTATTGCCCAAAAGAAATGTTTCTGGCACATAAACAGGATGATAGTTAAAGCCACTTCCAAACAACATTAATGATACATTATTGAAAAACATCCCAACATTACATTGTCCTTCATGCAGCGTCCTTTATGCAGGCCAGTAGCAAAACAACTGCCAGTTAAGCTTTTAACACCACATATGCTCAGATTGTGCTAGTTTCTGTTAGATTCAGCTATTGATGCAGCAGGTCACAATGCAATTTAGAAGCAATTAAAAGGTAATGAATGTGTTGAACTGAAACCTCTGCCTGGGAGGCTTTTTCTGTGTACAAGGGAAAGTAGATAGATTTGTGTCCTTCAGTAATTTCTGCTGGTGAAACGGTAAAGCAAAATGCTTCTGAAATGGGCCTCAGATGTCTGAAGGACAGTGTGTTTTTGTGAATATGAACACTGCTGAAGTACTCTGATAAACCCGCTTAAATTCGTACACATAAAATCAAAGCATCTTCTTAAACAGGTAACTATCCGAACATTCTCTCTCCATAATAAGGCTTTGGGTAAAAAGGAAAACTGACACTGTCCTTTAGATACCATGTGGTTTCCACATACTTCTGAATAGCTGTGGGATTATTATCCTATTATACGAGGTAGAAATTATCTGTAGAGTTAATGATGGTGTATGTCAAACACTGATTAAAACAATTATATTGTAATTAAGACACATGTATTCAGAGTGGTTTATCCTAATTTGAAAGATTTATTTGAAATCACACTTCATGGTTCTGTTTCCACCAAAGCTACAAGCGCCTTGTTGATATTTGGAAATGGATCAATCAGGTGCAAAAATAATGAAATTACTGTTCTAAACTTTCTAATTAGGGATGCATACTTTTCTTATGTTTTTAACATTTTGAGCACTCTTACTGGATCTAATGGATTAACTGGCTTTAGAACTATTTAGGCCAAGAGACATTAGGGACATCAGTGTTTTCAGTATCAAAACTAGCTCCTATGGAAATACTGAAAACAGCTTCCTTAGCACTTCTGTATATATTCATACACATGAGTGCATATAGTTTTAAAACTCTATTGGCTGCATATATTCTTTACATTTAAGATAGACGTATACTGTGTATTTTGAGAAACAAGTCTGAAAATAGCCATATAAATAATACTGAGATGAGACAACATTTGTGTTTGACAGAGTATACATTTGCATGCACCTTTACTTTCACCTGCCAGTGTCTCCTGCCTCTTCACAGGATCACAGGGTGTCAGGAGTTGGAAGGGACCTTGGAGATCTTCGAGTCCAACCCCCCCAGCCTCTTCCTATAATAGTTCATACTTAATAGCAACTATGTGAGGAGAAACCCCATGTTTTACGAAACCTATAAGTACTTAAGGCTTGGGTTAGCCAGAGCCCATTTAAGCAATGTTTTGAACTACTGACATTTTCAAAAATGCCCACATAGCTCTAGTGAGATTATTCATCACAATATACTCTATTTTATGACTTGTGAGTACATCACAAGCCAAATCAGATGTCTTGAAGCATATTAAGTACTTGCAAAATCATTTAGGGAAAACAGTTTCAAGCAGCTGTCAGGGAACTATATTCATTTTGCTGTTTGCAGGCTGCGATTCTGCAGATTGGTGTGCGGGACCCAGGCTATGGGAATGATAGCCAGCAGTGCTAGGCTCTTCTGAAAGGCTACCACACCTCTGGCCTCCACAGAGCTCTCTGAAGAGAGAGGAAAAATTGACAGTACCTCTAGCATGAGCAGCTGGCACTAGTGACAAACTCTTTTAGACCGTGTACTTCTAGACTGAATTATCTTTATATAAAAATAGTGTCAATTTTTACTGAGCTTTTTTGTGAGAGACCAGTAACATAACGACACAGTCATGTTGCATGCTGAACTGCACTCCAGGATTATCCTTAAGAAAAAAACCAAACCCAACCTCTTATATCAGCTATTTACAAATAAATGACTTCTAAAATATTACAGGATAACAGCCAAAGCTAGCAATGTCTTACCCTCTGTGGAATAAAAATTAAAAATGACTGCTCTTCCTTTAAAACCAGGTGTCAAAACACTAGGTCCAAAACCTGCTGGTTTTAGGGATGACAGAAAAGAAAATAAAATGACTGCATACCCTTTGTTCTGGAATATTTGGTATGGTTTCAGAGGTCCAGAACACACAGATTCAGTTGCCTGCTTTTTTTACCTACTTTAAATGTTTTAAGTTCTAAAACTTTTACATTTATTCTGCTTTTGAACACAGTATTGACAATTCAATGAGACAGTTATACAAGAATACCTAACAGTCTATAATAAATTGAGACTTATTATGTTAATTTTGTGTGACCATAAAATAGTCTTATCAATGATATTAATTCAGCTATTCAGTCCTGAATATTTACTAAAGGATTCAGTTAAACTTCTTATGCAAAAATTTATTTTATACCACGCATACAAAATCTGTTATAATCCAAGAAATGTTAAGGTATCCTCATAAGAAACGGCTCAAAAAAGTTTCACTAAACTTTTTCCAAGTTAGAATATTTTTTTTTAATATTAATAAAGATGTCAGTATCAGGCATCAAAAAAAAAGAAAACAAAAAGTCAGACTACTGTGTACATGGCTGTGGATTCTGTTTAAATTGCTAATACCAGTATTTCCAAGGCTAGGAAGGAAGAAAAAAACAAAACTGCCTGGAGGTGGCTTCCCATCTTGCATTTTGTGAGACCATGAATTACTTCACATGACAGAGGATAATGGCACATAACCCCATTTAATGTGATATGCCATTTTTTTTTAAAGCAATTTATTTCAGCTGCTCATAGAAACATGATGAAATCCTATTAAGGAAAGTATATCAGGGCTACCTGCTGTAGATGGTTTACAAATATGGGTATCCTAACTCTACAATAAAGGTTAGCTCTGTTACTTGGTAATACTGAACAGTCAGCACATACCAGCCACCAACACTCTAGGATGGAATATTTTGTGACAACTCAGTCTGTCTCAAAGTCAATTGCTATTTTGACAAGATATACTGTAATGGTTATATCAGAAGAGAAAAACAGACAAACCAGGAATGGAAGAAAAAGTGTCAGTAATCAATTCCAGAGATGTATTTCCTGAATATGATAAAGAGAAACCATACCGTACCTCAAAGAGGCAGAAAACAAATACCTATACAGTCTGAGTGGTGTCAGGGATCAAGCAGGAACCCAGTCCTTCAAGTGCAGCACTCAAGATACTGAAATACTTGTGTATGTCCGGTATGCTTAGAAAAATATTCTGCAAGAACTGTAAATAATCAAAATAACTAAGAATGGCTGAAATGCCTCCAAACTCCTGCATCAGCCACCTACAGACCTGACCATACAAACATGAAAGACTGCTAGTATATAAACTGAAACTACTGAAGTAGATCAAATTGGGGTGGGGAATAAATGAGTCAGCTGATGCTTGAACTGGGAAGTCACCACTGGAGCGCCTGATGCACTGGCCATTCCTCAACTCACTGAGCATACAGGTCATGTTAATTCCTAACAGCTCTAGTAATTATCACCAAGAAAGAAAAACAAGTAATACTGGGCTCTTAGAAAAAGCTGCTTTACATTTGCTGCAGCTGTAGGAAAGAAGAGGCTGAAAGGAAATAGTACCAATTTTTGAGGCCTATACACACCCAAGTAATTGAAAGCTTATATGGGGTCAACGAGCACGCAGGATGACTCAAAAGCTATTTTCTTCCCAAATCACCCTTTAATCACAGCAAAGTTTCTCTATTAACCTCAGACCACAGATTTCAGATAACCCTTATAAACTGTCCTGAAAACTTTGTGCTCATCCCAAAGGCCAGTGCGAGTTTTTATTTTTTCACTACATCACATAAAAATCAAGCTTTCTGATGTTTTTCAGCCTTCATAATTCCCACTGGGTTCAGGTGTCTCAGGTCAAAAAACATGAGAAAATCTTGTCTTCCCTGTTAAAAATATTAAGTATAATTCAGGTTTGGTGTCAGGCTATGACAGGTTTACTCCTCTCAGTGGCTTTGGAAAGGTCCGGTAGAGCTCACTATATTTTCCTGCTGCATCTTTGGGTTTACCTCTTCCATAGCCCTGCTCCAAATCTTGAGTGCTTGTTTTGCAAGATACTTTTTCTTCCATGATGAAATTGGAAAATTAACCATGCTCAGCATCTCTGGAACTCAATCTACTGATTTCTGCAGCTGCATACTGAAGGGCATGATGCATACTGATGTGGAAGTACAGTTGCAAGCATCACAGTTTGTCTTTGTCGGCCTTACTGAATTCCCTGAAGCATACTGACAATTCCCAAGTCCTAGCTCTGTGTCCTCTGCTGTTCATCCCAACAAAAAAGGGTAGGATTGTGCAAGTAAGCCTAAAGGATGTAAATACTTGGAAGTTCCTGTATCTGGCTATTTAGCTCAAATTCTGTCTTGGAAAGCCTCCTGTCACATTTGATAGTAAGCTCTGGAAATGTCATTTAGGAAGCGTCCTAAATTTGGGGAGCAAACTTAACCAGATTCAATTCTGCCACCCTGGCATGACATGTATCGTCAGAGCAAGCCCATTTCATATGCATTTCAATAACACATCCGTAGGCTCAATGAGAACAAATTCCTGAAAATGACCCTGGAGGCAACAGTAGCTGTAGCAACAAAAGGTTGTAGACTTTTATAAATGTAAATAACAGAAAGAATAATTGGCATAGTGATCTTGGTAACTTCAGAGAGTGCTAACTTTTTCCTTTAAGACTGGAAGGAATAATTACTTTTTAAAAACATATAGGTGCAATAAAAATAGCTCTAATTTACAAAAAAAAAGGGGGGGGGTAAAAGTAGTTTCTTGAAGTTTTATGCCATTTCAGTATTAAAGATGCATAATGTGCCTGTTTTGCTGCAGATAATCAAAAGCTATCCTTTTTCATCTGGGCCTCTGCATATACCACAGGTTTGATCTAAAAGCTATGAAAGTAATGAGCCTTTCCACTAGCTTTGGATCAGACCATATATTAACACCACATAAAGCAAAACGGAGCAGGTATTCTGAACAAAGAGTAACAAATGAGTGACTAACCTAAGTTAAAAAGCCAAAAGATAAATGCACGATTCTACAAACAAGTATGCTGCACATTGGTGTTGCAGTGAAGTTACTTCAGATGAATTTTCTCTCATCCACAAACAAGCATGATTCTGCAAACTTTTAAAAGTTCGCAGAAGTTCCAGTGAGGAGTTAAATGTATGTAAGGCCTAAATTAAACATGGAGTTGCACACTATGCCTCTGATTCAATAAGGTACTTAGAATGCACTTACTCTAAGTGCACTGACTTCATATGTTTGAAGTTAAGAGCATGTATAACACGCTGGATCAGCACTTGGTAATCCATTTTACTCGGACCTCCTCCCAGGATTTATCTCCTCCTCCCTTGGACATGCCTACCCTGTCCTAGTACCACTTCCAAAGCCCTCATTTCTTCAGTTTCCTTCTCCACCTTTCCAGACTGTCTCTCCCTACTTGCCAATGTATGAGGTAATCTTTCTTCTCCTAGTCTCTCCTTCCACCATAAATGCCCCTCTATCCTGCACCACTACAGGACCATCACCCTTCTATGTCTCCCCTTGCCTTGGGGTTACTTTGGTGAACCTTGTTAGCCATGTGCTTCTCACTGCCTGGGGATAAGCGTGCTTCAGAAAAGTCCAAGAGCTCAGTATTTTGCCAATTTCAAACTCTGAGGAGGAACATAGATTTGAATGCTATGGACTCGTCTCAGCAAATTATTTAGTTCATTTAAAAGATCTGAAAAAGCATTGAAATTCCAGAAGATGAATGTCATTGGCTGAATATATGAGCTTCTAGACACAGCCTTGTGTCAAGGATTCAAGTAATTTGTGTTGAAACAATATAAGAATCTAATAAGGCAAAATAGCATTTCTGGTCAAGTTGTCAAGAAAACTCTTGATATCAAGTTAACTTTTCTGAGAAGTGCAGGAAAAGGCAGGCAAGGTTTGATCATTACAATGAAGAAAAACAGAAGAAGGGATAAAGAGAGGATGAGAGAGAGAAAAGAGATGAATAAGTACAGTGGAAAATGGGGAGAAAAAGATGAGTGAGATAAAAGCAGAGGAAAAAGCTTCCACAGCTACAAGTGTAGTTAGGAGAGAAGAAGGAGAGAATAAAGATAGGGAAGACTGGATAGACAAGATTATCAGTTCCTTGATTAGATTTCTAATTTTGGTGCTGCTTTCTCCAGCATATTAATGGTCCTTGAGCATCTCCTAACAAATGTACAACTTATTATTTAAATAATTGAAAAGAAAAATGTCCCCTCAATGCTTCTCAACAATGCCATCTCTCTAAAATACCCTTTATCAGGAGGCAGCTCCCTTTAAGTAGTGAGTTTAAAAATAAGATCTTATGAGCAATTAAGGCTAGAAACAGGTGTTTGATACCACTAAAATCAAGGAAATCATTTCAAGATAGATTACAAGGTAACAAAATTCTAGAAGTGTCTAACATGTCAATGATTCCTTGCATCTTAAAATTATTTTACCTACTGCACATATCAGGTATATTTCTACAAAATGCTGTATTTAAAGGCATAAGGTAGCATAGCATTACAGATAAATATATGGGAAAATCAGAGCTAGAGACAGTTGATTTTTTAATGATTATTTGCCAATGGCATTTCTGTGAAATGCGGTGTTTGTGGAAGTCATAATGGTATACTTTAATAAAACATTAATTGCCATATGTTTACAATGATCTGCATACTAGTCCAGTAGCTTTACATATGCAGTGGAAAATACTTTCCATACATAAGAAGTAAATTCTTGAGCTGGAACACTAATGCCCTCAATAGCTTATGCCCTTCAATACTCAGATAGTCTACAGATCTCTCAATTTATTGTAAGAGTATTAACAATAGGTAATCAAGAAGTTGTTCTGCACTTGAGATGCCAAGTCCAAAACCAGTTTGTGCTGACACTTGATCCTGCTTCCAGAATAAATCAATCCAAGATAAACTTATTTTTCAGGCTTTTTCTCTTTAAAAGGTCACTATTTCCTGCTTCAGCAGTGTACATCAAACTGTACAATTCTTCAGAGAGGATTATTTCTAGGCCATTACTTCTTAGAGCATGACTATTCTGTAATATCCCTTAACAATCAATTAAGCCTGAAATAAAGCCCAATATAGAGTTAATGGCTTCAAATCTTCCCTTAAATCCTTTGAGTGAACAAGTGCCTTAAAACTGAGAACATCTGAAAAGTCATAGAAATGGTAATATTAGTATTGTTTTAAACATCCTTAGGCTAATGCTAACCTAAGCAGTACTTTTCTTCTAGCATCCTGATTTTTTGTTCATCCAGTGAATTGATAAAAATCACAGAAGCATTCAATATGATGATTATTACTAAAACATGCTGGTCAAATTCAAAGCTTAGTAGTCAAATAATCCCTCAGAATTCTTCTTTCTTTTCATATGATCCTAATAATATGTGTGTGTGTGTCAATTAACAGATTGGAGAAGTCCATAACAACCTCAGTGAATAGACACTTCATACACAATTAGGTTCTCTGCTCATGACCAGCCCTCTGGACTTCAGGAGGACTTTTCAGGGCAGAAAAATTTTCACACACATAAATGTGTGAGCTTAAATTCTACGTACCTTCCAAAATACCTGCACCCAGGTACCCTATGAAGATAATAGGAATTTTGTTACATCCCCTGCAGCTACATGCATTCCACATGGACTCTCTTTAACATGTCTACTTTCTGAAGGTTCAAAAGAAAGTCTCAAATACTGGGGTTATACACAGCAACAATTATTATGTTTTTGTGCACAGTACAAGTTCAAGAGGAGACGCATCACCTGTAGATGGCAGTATCTTATCATGTTGTCCCGATGGGAAAATAATCCCCTAGTTATTTATTCTTAAAAGCCAAGTAGTAGTGAAGAGGCATGGGGGGAGAGGCAAGTTGAGAAGCCACATTTATGACATAAGCAAGCCAAAAACCAGACTTTTTCAAAGTTTGTACATTACCAATAAAATCTGCAGGGCTTTTTTGTGGTTTGTTGGCTTTTTGTGGTGTTTTGTGTGTTTTTGTTGTGTTTGGGTTTGTTGTCATGGTTGGGTTTTTTTGTTTGTTTGTTTTTCCCCCCTGCATTTCTACGCCATTAGATGGTTTATTGACCTTATTAGCTCTTCTTGCTACAGGGGCAGGACACTGGGACAACAGTAAGCATCATGAACAAATCCATTTTCTAGCAATATCAACTGTACTCTACACTTATTTGCCTGGAAAAATGCCCTGATACTTTGGGGCAATAGATAAGCTATTTCCTAGAAGCTAGAGACTCATGTTAGCGTATGCTGAGCGCACACAGGCCTTTTGTACAGCTGGATAGCAGCATACTTTAACTAGGTCTCCTCTGAAGTGGGTTTAGATGTAAGGTTCACACATTGCATACTATGAGAACGCATACCTTTTTTTACAGTTGCTAATATCAGAAATCTTATCTTTATATGTAATTTCATTATTTCCATAATTAAGCTTCAGCTTGTCTTGAACTTTGAACTTCACTCCAAACTGCTATGAATTCCTTCCAAATTCAGCCTACCATAAACTGCCAAGCTCATTCATTTTAGCATGTTTAGGTGCTCCATTTCAAAGATAGTATGTAATTGCTTCCCATAAACTGTGCACCTGCCTTTAAATTCATCATATGTTTTTATATAAATGATAAAACATTTTTCAATATGCTGTATGGAAGAAGCCTCATAAAGCATTTTGTAATTGCAAAATACTGCAATCAGCTGAACGGCAAGCAATACAAGAAAAGTCAATTAACTGAATGATGATAAGAAAATGCCTCTTTCAAAAAAGTACTATCTCTTCAAGAGAAGCTCCTCCCTCAATTAAGTAGAGGATGATAGTCATACAAAAAACAGAAATCAAGAACTATTAGATTACATTTGTCACAGTGACAGAAAAAAAGCTTGTGTTAGAAGTAACCGTAGCAATTAAAAATCTTTATAAAGAGAAAGACAGGCACACACAAAAGCTACTCATCAAAACTTTACAGCTCCTTTCACCGGAAACGCCTCCATTTGGCACCATTCACACAAGGTAACGTGAGCAATCTTGAATGAGAAAGACTCATAGAAGAATTTGTCTTATTGAAATGAAATTAGAGTTCAGAAAACAAAATAAACCAAATAAAGAGCTCAGTGAGCTCTCCAAAACCAGATGATCATGTTACACAAAATACAGTCTTCTGGAGGAGATAGAAATGTGCCAGTTGTCAGAATTTGCAGTGTCTTCACAATTCTATTTTCATTATTTTTACAAGATGAGACACCAAGCTCTTGTTAGATTCAATAGCTCACTTGCAGCTCTTTAGTGTCAACTCAAAGCTTCAAATTAGTCAGTTTACTATCTGTTAAAAGTAATTCAGGATTTTTCTTTTGCCTCTTTCCACTATTACTTTCCAAGCTTCCTAACCAATATATTCAGGTACATTACTCTCCCTTAGCAATTTCCAATTTTTTCAGGTATCACTTATGGCTTGTACATGACAGATATATTTGAAAATTCTTTTTCTCTCCCCTAGTTTTTATTTTGGAGCAGGCAGTTATATCCTCCAATTTGCCTCCCTCTAGAGCTGCCCATATTTGCATTTTAGAGAACAACACTGGACATGATAACCTTTCTTACTACATGTAATATCTATCTAGGGACATATTAGCTAGTTTGCAAACAGATGTAACTCTTCAATAGTGACTTGTCTTCCAGGAAAAAAAAAAAGACTGCTATACTGAGTTAATCAGCATGCAACAAAATCCTTTGAAAGATTAGGTGGCATAGTTTTCACAAAACTGAGGCTGTCAAGCTCAAGGAGAAAAATGAGAAATCATCTTGACCAGTAGGTAGGATAATTCAGAATCACACTATACAAGAATATGCGTTTCACAGAACTGTCTTATCTGATGTAGTTCTCAAAGTATTTGGTATGAAGGAGCCAGGGTACTGGGAAGTTGACTTGCAATTGAAGTATATGAATACAGTCAAAGATAAAAGTATCTCTGTGGCTGTGAGAGTGTTCTTGTTTGTCTGAAAAATAAAGATGTATTGGGTACCTGTGTACAGCAGATAATTCTCCTTGTGTTCCTCCTTTCCATCTGTAAAATGGAGATAATGCCATCCATTCATTTCACAGAGGATGCGTAAGGGCAAAAAGCTTTCTGAGCCTTTCATACAACTGTTGTTCGGTAGAGTTAGCTGGGGCCACATTGTGTAAAATCAGGGTGAGATAAAGTATTTAAGACTCTCACTCTGTGAGATTTTCCCAGTACCACACTGAGTAAGGCAGAGACACCAGAGATTAATGGCAACACTAAGGTTAGAGACACCACACCATAGTGCAACAACAAATGAGTCTGAAACTTCTCATTCTTAATATGCAAGTCTTAATTCTTAACTTTTGGGTGCTTGACTTTTCTACCTTAAGTCTTCCTGTCACTATTTTATTTACAAAGTCTATAAAGTATTACATTGCAATGGTATGCCATACTGGTAATTGTATTGTAAATAAAGCTGACCATGTTCACACCTCTAAAAAAACACCCACACCAAGCACTTGTTCTTATTTCCTTTTAATAACACATTTACCAAAATGACACTGCATTAGTTAGCTGCCTTAGGCGTTTCATTATATTTGACTTAATAAAATAGAGTACTTATCTCTGCCAACTCCTGTGCTGCACAATACACATATCACTGTAAGTTACTCAACTTTATCATTCAATACAAAAGACAAGTGTATCTATGCACATAATTTTACAGATTTTTCTCTTGCTCTTTGCTATAACCAGGACAACATTATATACATATATCAGTCCTACTGGAAAAAAAATACTATACCTGCACAGTCTATGCATACATGTCAATAGGACAAGGGGCAATAGCTTTAAATTACAGAAGGGTAGATTTAGTTTGGACATTAGGAAGAAGTTCTTTACTACCAGGGTGGTGGAACACTGGAACAGGTTGCACAGGGAGGTGGTGAAGGCTCAGTCCCTGGAGATTTTCAAGGTCAGTCTTGATGGGTCTCTGAGCAACCTAATCTAGTTAACTATGTCCCTGCTCACTGCAGGGAGTTTGGACTAGATGATATTTACAGGTCCCTTTCAACCCAATCCATTCTGTGATTCTTGTCTCCATCTAATTGTTGGTCTCAGTTCATAACTTTTCTCCTAAAGGGCTCAATTTGAAGAGACAGAAAAGCATACTTTGATATTGCAAACTCAACTATTTCCTCTGAGTCATTGTTGTCCAAGGAACAGAGATGACAGCATGGGAAATGAAGGCCCTTTTCACAGCACTGCTTGCAGTAGCACCAGTCTCCTCCTCAAGCAGGAGCTGTTTGTGGACCCACATCCATGCTCCTCAAGGTTTGCAAAGGAAGGCCTTGCTAGAAGGTAACAAAGTTGAGGAGAAGGCATCAGTGGACCCTGTACTATCTACAGGCACATTATTATGGGTTCCACAACAATGAAAATATGGTGGCATGGCAAGCAGCCAGTATGTGTGCATTACCCAAGCAAGGGCAACCTTGGGCAGGGGAATAACTCCAAGGAGATTGTTGAAAAATCTGTTCTGATCTGAAGCAGACACCAGCATGTGCAACAAAGTATTCTGTTCTCTTACTATATGTACAATACACACATCTTCTATATATAACTTTATAGATTATATATGATTTTATATAAATTATACACATTTATTAAACATACCTAGGAAAAAAGGACTTTTCACGAGATAAGAAAAAGGATTTGAGAAGAGTTTTTGAGTTAAATGTGAAACATTGCCTAACACTACCCTGAAGCTAAACTAATTTGAGCTTTTCCAAGCCCTTAATCTGTCACACTCATAGATCAATAACTAGTTACTGTATTAGTTCCCTCCATTTAGCCTGCTTCTTCATTTGTTTTCTTATTTAGCCCATTTCTAGATCTTCCTGTAATTATGAATAAACATATCATTATGACTGACCATCAGATGAAATTTCTATTTCTCCCCTTGTCTCCATCTGCATTCCCATAAATTGCTAAATGATTGCCTCTCAGAAGGAATTCAGTACCTTTTATGGTCAACTCCACAGCATGCATTTATTCTTTCTCTTGCTCAGAAGCTGGCACACATTTCCTAATATCTTTTGAAAGATTTCTTTATTGCTGTTCTTGTAAGTTACATTACTGGCACTTCTGCTCAACCAGTAAAAGCTGTGTATGAGAATCCATAAAATCTAATGCCTCACTTGTGTGATCACAGTTCCAGATAAACAATCTAAATTTTATATAATAGTTAAGATATTGAAAACTTCACTCTACAATACTGTAAAAAGAATCAGAGCTGCTTGAAAATTTATCTTTGCAAAGAATACCACAGAATCCAGTTTACTGTGGCCACCTGCTGCAAGTGTAGTAGCCACCAAGCAACACTAATGTCAGGAACATGTGTTAAATCACATCCTTCTCTCGGGCTAGAGTTAACAGCTTTGAGCTCTATCCTTGAATTTTAAGCTTCAGTTGTTACTATTAGAAGAAAAATGTGTGAATGGGGAAAGGGGGGTGGAGGTATTTCAGCTCACTGTTTTCTTAGGAAGCTTGTACAAATGGAATTTAAATCATCTTTTAAACTGAAGACATGGAATTAAGACAGCCTAATCAGGCCTGTCTCCTCCTTCACTACGAAGTCTAACATGTTGCCTCAGCAACACTTTTCCCCATTTTGAGAGGATTCACAGATGTGAATCATCCATGCAGAAAATATTCTCACCCAGACATGCTTTTTTTACAGGCTTAAGTGTCTTCCAGTTTGGCACCTTATATGGAGCTTATTTTGGTACTACACAAGCGTCTACAGAAGCACAAGTGAAGCGGCCAGAGGACAGAAGTGAAATTGCTTTTTTCCGTGACTGGTGGCTCTCAGGATACCTCTGCTGAGGCTCAGAGGCCTCTGCTAGGCCGAGAGGCCCAGCTGGAGAAGGACAAATGTGTGCAAATGGTCAGGTCTCTTTCCCTATGGAGGTACCACCACTGAGGACATTGGGACTTGCCAAATACTCATTCCTGCTGAAGCATCCCAAGGCTCTAGTATCACCTTGTCTTCATAACCACAGACACTTCAACTTATTACACTCACAAAATGATCCAGCTCTATTTTTAAAACCAATTAGAGTCTGTAGACGCCCCATTGCATTTACTGGAAAGCTGCTGAAGAACCTCTTAAGTTACTTCTCAGGTTAACACCTATCCTTTACCAAAACACCCATTTGTTCTGAATTTAAATAGCTCCTTTTTTATTCCCAGCAGAACAAACCAAAATTTGAAAAAGCAATCCCTTACTACAAGTGCATCAGAGGTCTAGCAGTTGCACATTTCTAGTCTCTTTTCCATGACAAACCCTTGATTTAGACTACTAGATGTTTTCTTTATCTGTTCACATTTGAACTAATCTTTGAAAAAATTCTGGGTGACCAGAATTGCAGGCAGCTTTTCTGAGGAGTGCCACTACAGTACTTTGCACAACAGCATTAAAAAAAATCCCCCAAAACAAACAAATAACCACTTCTGATTCATCCTGAAGGACCACATTTATCTCTCTCATGGCTCTGATTCATTAGTGCCTGATAGTCATTCTGTGAAAGAGCACACAAAGTCTCCCCTCCCCTCAGCCACTTCCAACTGTTGAGCTTCACAGAGCAGAAATTGTTATTACTACTTTCAAAGGGCACGAATTTGCATTTTATACAACTTAATTACAATCTAATTGCCATTATTACCATCCTGAAGTTCATATAGTTCTTCCTTCGTGGTATTTTCATCCACCTTTGCACTGGGATATCACCAAACATGCAATATTCATCTCCCCTACTGCTCAGGGAGAGACCCTGAGTAACTAAATATTTCGGTCTGCAGCTAAATCTGATAAATCTGTTTATAACATTGGAAAAATTGCAACAGTACAGAGGCACAAGCAGAACTTTAGGACCAGTATAGCCATTTTTATATCCAAACACACACAGCTCAAATACAAAAATCCTATACATGAAGTGATCTTGAGACTTGCTTTTACATTTAAGCACTCTAACTGTTGTAGAGAGAACTGTTCATTTATGCCCTCCTTTCTCAGACATGATCCTGTGTTACAACAAGCACTTTAGGACCAGATACTTGTTCAAAGTTCTTCACTATTATTTTATCCCAATGGTAATGCCATTAATCCAGAAAGTAAATAGCTAAAAGAAAGCATCTTAATTATATTTGTTGGATCTATCAATTAAATAGAAAATGACTGTTCTGACAAACAAATGCAATGGAGCAAAGCAGGACCAAATTAGGCTTGCCATGAGAAAACAGTACAAACTTGGAAAGCATCAAAGCTTCCAAACACAGCTCTAAGATACCTTGTAGACGACCTGTAATTAGGGTTGTTTTTTAGAGGAACCAAAAATGGCTTTCTGTTAAAATTAAGTGGTCAGTTGGTGTAAAAGTTCAGACAGATTTAGATTTTGTACCTTCTGGACTCTATAAATTACCTTTGCATAGGTGTTGTGTTTTGTTTTTAAAGAAACTTCAAAAAAGCATTTTTAGTTTGGAATTTTAAGTGGCTTCTTTACTATAGGAACAAAAAAAAATCTATTACACCTTTTCACATTTTTCTAGGGAGGAAGACCTTGAAAATAAGCTATAAAACATGACATTTTTCTTGAGCAACAAAACTGCATATTGGAATATAGGGTATAATTAACAGTGAAATAGCATATATATTTTAAAACTGCATGCATAGAGTTAATTGCTATCAGCCTGTCTCCAAGATTCACTTTCTGAAAGTGTCAAAAATAAGACTCAAAAGTAGGTGACTTGCTAACTGGGAAAAGCTGCACTGAAATTCCTCCAGAGGAGAAAACAAGGTGAGTTCAAACCATGGGATCCTCATATCTTCTTAAATATTATATAACTTGGCTGAATTTTCATAGACACATAGGACTGGAAAATATCTGCTGCACTACAGTCTAGTCCTTTGCAGTTATTGATAATTATGAAACAGATACCCACTTCAGAGAGGTTTGCAAACACCTGGGCAGATGGACATGTCATATTCTGATAATAGTGCATCACACATACATCCTATTGAGTGACTGTCACAGTGAGCAGCTAGGTCCTCAGTGGAAGGCTGTTTTTTGCCCTGTGAAGACCTCCTCTAGCAGGGAGGTCCAGAAGCAGGCAAGGCATCCTTCCCCATGGAAAGGGATTTGAAGGGTACAAGTGGACTGCACACGTAAACCACAGACACATAGCACTGGGAAAGGTCCCAGTAGCCCAAGCACCAGCAGAGGAAGGAGAGATTAAAGCAATGTTCCACTAACTAGTGACATTTTTTATTTGGTAGAAGTGCTTGATTTAACAGGGCAGAAATATTAGTATGATTCAGTGTTAACACTTAATAAAATAAGAAAATGCTTCAGAAACTGAAGAATTAAAGATCTCAGGATCAAAATATGAATGAAACAAAACAAATGTGTCTTCATGTCTCCATTGTGGATATTGTGTAGGAATTCAAGTGGAAAAGGAAGTGAAAGGTTAGAACTAGTGTTGGAAAACTATGGTTGGAAAGCTAAAACAAAGAATAGTTAAGCTAACATTAATGGAGGCAAGCATCAAAGATCTCCAAGCACAGGCCCAGGTTTTTTTTACAGCCAAGAGGTAAGATAGGACTCCCATCTTTTGTATAGAGTTAAACTAACATGCAATATATTCAACCATAAAATGATACACTTGATTTAGATCTGCTGCATTAATAACTACTAAATCCCAAACTAAGTTTGTACCTTTTCTCAGAGGCTGTGCCCTGTACCTGTTGTGCTGCTAGCAACCTCCCAGATATCTGCTTAAGACAGGACCACTAGCTAAATCATCCAATTGCAGTCTGCAACTATCTTTTCATCTATGCATTCTTCCATCAAGTACAGAACGGTCCCAGACCTTTATTCAACAATACTGGGATACCACTACTTGCTACCAGTTCTCAGCTGCATCTTCACTTGGGTGCAAAGAATGCTAAAACTCGTCCTCTCTAACATGATGCCAATAGCACTCAAAGCCACTGTGCAATGCAGACCATTTTCAGGCTGCAGGTAGTCCTGTAGACATACAGCTGGCCCACAAAATCTGCTTTTTCAAAATGAACATGTGTTTAATGCTGTCCTGTAATAACAACATAGCAAGAAGAAATAACATCCACCTCAAATTTATTAATATCTTAAAGAAATCCAGCCACTTTCTCTTCAGAGATGAGAGCTTAGGCCTGTAGTTCTATTTAACACCTGGTTAAACATTACTTAACCTCATTGCACCAGCCAACTACTTTTCATATAAGTTGAATTTTGGCTAATAATGTCCCAATTAAACAGCAGTCATTGTCATTCACTATCATTAGGCTAAATGGTTTCCTGGGACATGTCCCAATAAAGCAGTCATCCTGGTCACATGCTCACCAGCTAAGGAGATATGCAACACACAACAGTGGTTGCAAAAGAATAAATCCAACTGTGTTTTACCCAATTCCATGTAACTAATTTGCCAAGTACTTTAAATCACATGCTCCTCAGCACAGAAACTATTAGTTTTCAAATATATATTTATATAATTGAAGCATACATGTGTGCTCTACCAAGCAGTAAGTAGCAAGACCTGTTTCTTACTAAAGCCAGTATAAAATACAACAAAGATTTACTTAATCTATGTCCTGCAAGAGGAGAAATAAGGACATGCTGTAGGAACAAAATACTAGAATTAGGTCTGAAGCGCTCCATGGGAGCAAGTTCAGAAGGCCAATCTAGGTTAATCTGTGTTTAATATTAACAAAAGAGAAAAATGTTTACAAGAGTACCTCATGGAAGCCTGACTCTTCATTTCCAAACGTAGCATTTAAAAGGATCTACCCAGAGCTGCAATAAATTGGGCACCTAGCACGAGACAAAGCTCATTTAATTTTAGCCAATTAAAAGCAAGATGTCTAACCTAACCCAGTTGTTGAGAAGTTCTCTGTTGTCCAAGAGAGCACTTCTGGTCTCAGAATCATTACCTCCAATAGGAAGAATGAATTAAGTTCTTCCAATACTGCTTTATCTCTAATCTCCATATTACGTACCCATTCAGGTCAGGTAAAGCATTTTCATTTTCTATTACTAAACACCACAGAAGCTGTCCTGAAGGTCTGGCAGAATTCAGTATGTGCCTCTTGGTTGTAGTCTATTTTTACGATAGAGAAGAAAATAACCATCACTGAGACTGGTGAATCAAACCCTTCACCTGTATTGAGCATGCTCACACAGGCTAAACACAGGATGAAATTGAAGAGCTATACATGAATCTTGCAACATTTTGGACAGAAGAACATGCTTTAAAGTAAAGCAGCTTCTGTTTGATCATGTCAAACAGGTACAATACTGTAGACACACTACCATGAAAAAGTACTAAAGAACAACAACTACCAGAGAGAGAGATAATTATTGTAGAGTGCTGTCTGTCTCCCCATTTCCAAGTTAACATACCCTTCTTCTTGGAAGATGGAACATAACCTAGTAGGATGAGAATTCATAGGATAACAGGACCATGATGCTGTCTGCTTTTCAAAGAGTGCAATTCTAGTCTGCACCATGGGTTGTACTTCATGTCAGAAAGCAAAGAGAGAGAAGATTAAAGCAGAGTGAAGTATCAAGGACATCAAACTGTACCTTCCTTGCACATAGATCCCGAAGCAGCTGATTTAATTGGAACAGAGACTGACGTACATCCAGTTTCTCACTGCTATAAATGTTCAGCTGAGTATATGATACATCAGCTATGCCAACCAGTGCCAAGGACTGGGTGGCCTGCAATCACAAATACATGAAACAATTCAGACCCCTCAGCATCTCTTTTGTGGTCACATTGCCATAAAAACTTAGAGATTTCACCACTGTAGTTAAGTGATATTTATAAAAATTTAATCAACAACCATGGATAACAAGGCGGCATTTATTTATTTATTATATTTTAAGATTGTTCAGTGTTGCTAGAACTTGGGTCTTGTATGGTCTAAGCCTTGAACTGGCTGCAGGACAGTTTCCGTACTTATGTCTGCAAAAGCTTGTTCTTGTAATGAATTCTCCAATCCTTTATTTTTTTTTCTTTAGTGAAAAGAGTCAACAAAGAGTAGATCTATTTGCAAATGCTGACTGTGTGAAAATTAGGAAACAAGTAAACATGACATGATTTAAGAAGCAGCAGTATAAAGAGGAGAATTAGGTGAAGCTGTGAGCTTTGTCTGAAAACTGCTGAGTAGGAAAAGAAGAATTTGTAAAGGCTGCTGCTGAGGTTAATGTATAGTTGGTTTTCTCTGAAGGCAATGTAAGATCTGGGACAGTAATACACAGCAGGGACACAAGAGCAGCTAAAGGGTCCGAGTTTAAAATGTCTGATGCTGCCATGTACTGCAACATTCTCACTCCGCTGCTCTAATATATGTTTCTGTTTGATTGCAGATACTAAGACCAAAAAGATAACATGCTCAAGCATACAGTCACAGCTGAGCATCTTCAAGATTGAACTACCAGCAGAAACTAAAAAAAATTCTTAGTAGAATATTTTGTGCAAGAATGCAACTGTCAGCTGCAGATACATCACAATCATGACTTATAATTCACAATCCTTACAGTTTTGCAATCATTTTAAAGTTNTTTTTTTTTTTTGTTTTTGTTTGTTTTTTTTTTTTTTTTTTTTTTTGGGGGGTTTTGTTTGTTTGGTTTTTTTGTTGTTGTTTGGTTTTGTTTGGTTTTGTTTGTTTGTTTTTTTCTTTTTTTTTCTTTTTCCCCTAAAAACACACCTCAATTTCCAAAGTGATAAGATTCCACTTTTTGTATGTATTCTCATCCTGCTCTCAAGGAATCTCTGTCAAGGACTCTGCTTTCAGGAATCACAGGAACTTTCTTAAAGGGAATTGTTATTCATGTTGTTCTCAAGATAGAGAATTTCCCTTATTCTGATACTGTGTATCTTAACATACGTTTTGAAAGTGGTGAACTGTTTATTGATGTGGTGGCTGTTTTTCTCCAGATACATAGCTAATTAATATGAACTGAAATTATCACTCCCACCATGCTCACTGGTATTTGACTCCCAAAAGTGTATTAGTATCTGTCTCCCTTGCTTTGTTTCTCCTTTTGCTCTCTGCATTCTTATGCATTGTCTTTACTTTGCATGTCTTGGTTCCCTCTGGTCAACAAAAATTGTTATATGCCTTGTCTTCAGTCTGCTCCACACCTGTAGATGACCTTATCTACTCATGCTCCAGTGTAAGTAACATGCCATATCCTGTCTGAGCTTTGATTCAGAGTAACAGCTACCCTGAGGTAAAAAAATCCCACACCTTTCCTAGCAGTGAACTAATTGCATAGCCAAGATATTATTTCTCGACATGAGGTAAATTTGTTTAAAATCATTCAAACAATATCAAGTAAAAACTGAATGTTAGCTCAAACACAAGCACCAAAAATCAATTCAGGTGCTTAAATACATACAATAAAAGGTGCCAAGTTCTTTTCACATCCTAACCAGGAATAAAATAGAAAAATGCAAAACCTACATAGAATTTCCATCCTTTAAGGTACTTTGAAGGAGCCTAGTTCTCAGTTACTGGATATTCCTAATCACATTGAAGTTTTGATAGCAAAAACTTAATTGTTGTGGAGACAACCGCAACCACCATCTAATTTATATTTGTACAAGGAATCATGCTAGCACTTCTTGAAACTTAACAGCTCAGAAACCCAGCCCATTTAGTTATTCATTTTCAGAAACATACCTATAATAGAGGAAGGCAGAGATAGGTTACACAGTTATGAACATGAACATTTTGAAAAATTAATATAGCCATTAACTGTAGAAAATAATCTCTGATGGATTTTTATTTTATAGTAATCCAATGTTAAACTACTAACTATTCTTTCCCCAAAGGCTTGGAAAACTAAGTCAAGCTACCATTGGCATTGCTACTTGTAAGCAATCATTTAAGCATCAGTGATAGAAGCTTATACCACTTACACCTGAAACTTATGAGTTTGAGCTCTGATGCTGCTGTCTGTATGCATGGCAATGGATAAGCCTGGGATCTGCACCTGCAGTGCATAACTGAAATGGAGCTCAGCACAAGTGCAACATGAAACAAAGTGCAAGATTAGGCATAGTTTTTTAAATAGGTGATTAAATCATGTTTTTAATTTGCTCTCTCCACCTTCCTGAAAGCTCATGTTGCATTTTGCCATAGCTGTAAAAACATTTCATTTGTACTGCACATTTGGGGAAAGGAGGTGAGTTAAAGAAAAAAAGCCAAGATGTTATATGATGCCCTTATCTTAAAATTCTTGAAAGAAAACAGAATTTTCATGCTGCTGCTGCCCAGTAGCACCTGACAGCAACATCCCTTTCCCTAATCTTTCTATCTGCTCACATCATTATTATTATTTATGCCAGTGACATTGCTTAATTACTTGTTTCACAAAGATGTCTCTACTGAACAGTAACAGTATTGATCTGCAGAGGTTTATTTCAATAGTACTATATATTGGAAGTGTATTAATGAGCACTATCTCCCTATTTGTTACATTCTGTTGGTATCTGTCTAATAATTTGTTCATCTTGACCATCCTATCAATACCAGAGGAGCACTGCAAGCTGCTCATGCAAATTTACGTATGGATTTCTGTCCTATGTTTCATCAACAATAACTGCATAACAGATAAATGACTGAATTTTTAAGCTCATTGGAATATTTTTAATGTGAAGTGACCTTTGGTATCGATTGTAGTTCCTTCTGCTGTATGCTTTAAAAATAACTAAGAAGATTAATGAGGTTTTGTAGCTTTTATGTCAAGTTGGATACTCCTGGTTGAATGGACCTTCTTTTCATGCCAACAATACAATTAAAACAAATTCTGGTAATATGCAGAAAATCACCAAGAGACTGACTTTGGTATTAATTTTACCAAATATGGATATAGATGTGTTTTATATGGATAATAGGGGCAAGTTAAGACAAATCAGTCTGCAAGTATGACAGACACTACAGACATGCAGGGCAATAGCAAGTGTCATGTATAGAATAAAGTCATAAGGTACATTTACTGTGAGGTTTAAATGAACACATGTCCAGACTCGTGTCACTGGGAATGAGCATGGGGTTTTATCAAGACTGTCAGATGTCTTACCAACCATTTTGCTTTAATTGCACTGTATCAAATATTGTTCTTGCAATTGACAGAAATGAGCACTTCAAACCTGTTTGCTGCTTAATTAACATACATCTATTGCAAAAGCAATAATGGTCACATTTCCATTTTTGCAGTAGCACCTATTTTATTCACCTCATTTCACTCTTTCAGCACCTTTTCCTTCCCTTCTCCTCAGAGAACAGATTGAACATACTCTGATTCTACATCCCATGTAAAGCTAACATAGGCAAAATATAATACACATTGACATTTTACTAGCTTTTTTCCTTAGGCAAAGTTCATCCCTGTGCAAAGGGTCAACATAAGGCTTGTTCAAGTGCTAGTAATATGAAACGTAAGTATTCTGTCTGCACAAAAAGAATTTCAGCCAAGCTATATATTGTACAGATGTAATTTAAATTTCCCTCCAACAGGCTCAAATATATCATTACATTTACCTACAGCTTTATAGAATACGAGACATCAGCTGAGCTGGTTTACCTATTCAGATGTACACTTTCAATCCACAGAAAAATAGGGTAATATAAAATGATCTTAAATTCATTCACCAGAAAATATACATTCAAGTTTCTGTCTTAAAATACAAACCATCACAGTCTCTCAATTTCATCAGATAGCAGCACAGAGAAAGATGTTGCAATGTGCTTTTAAAACACAAGCAAAGATGGTGGCTCTGTTGAATCATTTAAACATATTTCTCATGTCATGTGCATTTCACCAGTGACACAGATAAGCATGAAAATCTTAGAATAACCAGACTGTGTTTGGCTTTATTTAGAGCACAGAGTAAAAAATGTTAACATAAACAGTAAAGGAGTTTGGTAGAGAAAGTATGATTTTCCACCTTCATTATTACCTAAATAAAAATGAAATCTATCCGGAAAGGATTCTTAAAAGGAAGGTCTACACAGTATAAACTTTTTCAGCAACAGCCAGAGTTCACTGTAGACATTTTAGAAGCTTTAACATTAGTTAGCAATTTACAAATCATGGTTAGTGTTTCATGTGGGTGGATAAAGTACAAAAATTTCAGAAAAATAAACCAAGCTACATTTTATTTAACAACAATCTGAACACTCTCCCCCCACAGACCCCATTTAGCAGCTTGGAATAACATGGAACATTTCTGAGTCCTGAATGCCTTTTGTGAATGTGAGAAACAGAATCATACAATGTTTTAGGCTGGGACATCTAGAGGTCATCTGGTCCAACCTCCCTACACAAGCAGGGACATCTCTACCTAGGGCAGGTTTCTCAGAGACCCATCAAGCCTGACCTTGAATGACTCCAGGGATGGGGCCTCCACTTCCTCTCTGGGCAGCCCATTCCAGTGATCTATCACCCTCATATTAAAGGACTTTTTTCTAATCCAGTCTAAACCTGTCCTTTCCAAACTTAAAACCATTGCTCCTTGTCCTATCATTACAAACCCTTTTGNCTCTGGATGGCATCCTGTCTCTCTGGCATATCAACTGCTCCCCCCAGCTTGCTATCATCTGCAGACTTGCTGAAGGTGCACTCAATGCCATTGTCAATAACATTAATGAAGATACTAAACAACACTGGTCCCAGCACAGACCCCTGAAGGACACCACTCGTCACCTTCCTCCATCTAGGCATTGAGCTATTGACATCACAGTTCTTTATCCACTGAACCATCCACCCATCGAAGCCTTAATTCTCCAACTTAGAGACAAGGATGTTGTGGGGGACTGTGTCAAAAGCCTTGCAGAAGTCCAGATAGATGACATCCATAGGTGTACACTTGTTGACTGATGCAGTCACTTCATTGTAGAAGGCCACTAGGTTGGTCAGGCAGTACTTGCCTCTAGCAAATCCATGCTGACTACCTAGGATTACCTCCCTGTCCTCCATGTGCCTTCATCTTTGCACATGCTTATTAAGGTCCAAATTTATTCCAGATAGAACTGCAGAGCTGCACCATAGATCAATACAATTTATGTCCAATCACACAAATCCAATAATGTATGTTACATTGAGAATATCATCACTGTTCACTTGCACCAAGTGAACTTTTTACTGCAAGAAGTCTCTGCAAGTCAAAAGATGTTACATAACAAAAACATTGTCTTGTGTTCAGCGAGAGCAAAGGAGCAGTGTATGCTATTAGACCTAATACTACATAATGTTCAGCAATTCTAGAGGGAAACGTGAAGTTTACATCAGTACAACAGATCCTGCTAAAGAGAATGTTTAACTAGCTAAAAGAAAAGTAACAGAAGATCGTATTGCACACTAACAGGATGTGATTTTGATTTCCCATTGAGTTGTTCTAATGTAATACTCAGCTCATATTGCTTTAAGTAACATCTTACCTTACAAGCTTTTGTAATACAGAACATATTCATTCTCTCATCTCTTGGGCATATCTGAACAGTACACTGCATTAGGCTCAGAAGAATGGGTAATGCTGGCCATATTATTTATGGATATTTCTTTATGATATCATTCGTCCCTTAAAACCATATCTGCAATACTAGCTATGTATCAGTTACATAGATAATAGAACATTTTAACCCGCCATGTTTTTAATTGAAAATGGTTCATATATGACACCATTTCTTAGCTCCAAATCAGGAGAAATATCAGTTTTCATGTTACTTAACACACCATCTTCGGCCAGCAGAAGTTAATTTATTATTTTCATTTTATTTGTACTGTGACAGTAATCAAGGATCTTGGTTAGGATCCTTCTTTTTAAAGAATTAGTGCACCTATCCCTCAAACACTGCCCTCCAGTAGGAGATGCCATGCAGAACACACAAATACAACATAGAGTGTGAAGCAACAACAGGATAGCAGATGGAGGTGTGACTGGAGCAATCAATAGCCTTAGGGTTCTTCCAGACACATTTGATGACACGATTAAGACTTCAGAATGCAGCTGCTGAATAACACTGAGACTGATACCTGGGACTTCACGTATAAACACTGATAAGTTATGTCTGTAGAAATACAGGAATGGACAACATTAATAGTTTTCTCTTTAAAAGTGGAAGAAATTGATCTTTCCCCTCGAAAATATTTTTGTGTCATTGAGTTTTCTATGCTACTTTTTTCTTCTTAGCATATCCATTAGCTCTAGAACTACGAATACATGCAGAATACAGTATTCTTCTCAGAATACTGTAGACAGAGCTTGCGTTTACTGTTGAAAAATACAAGTAGAAGTACTGCTGGAAGAGTTCCCATTTCAGATATGAACTTCTGTCTCAAAATTTTAAAATGTCTTGTGTCATCTACACCACCTAAACTTAATATGTACTAAATATCAACTTCTCTGTCAGCAAAAACCTCTTTAAAAAGCATCAATGGGCCTAGCTCTGGCTACTTTAGAAGTATCATCATGTACACATACCCACTTTGAGCTGAGTACTAACTGGTGATTCCATGTTAACATGGAATCACATCCTGTCTTTCCACTCTTCTCTATTATTAATGGCATAGAGGATTCCAACAGACTAAATCCAAGCAGGAAAAAAAATGTGCATGAGCTTTTAATGACCTATGATACGTATATCTGGATTTTCAACCACTCAAAGTGTATCTTACACAAGTTGTAGGTAACAGATCAGTTCATTAAGGTTCTCTGTTCCCTTCCATTTGTTGATAAACAGAAGAATTAATAAATCTTTAAGCCAGAGCTTGGCATCTTCTTCCTTGGGTAGAAGTGGTTTAAGCTTCTAGAACCAGGAGGTCTAGGCCTGATCCCCCCACCAGACATCATATTTCAATTTCACTTTTTCAAGGGATTCTGTACTTAATATCATGTTCAATACATCCTGATTTTAGCAAAAGCAGAGAAGAGAACATGGAGTAGAAGACAGCTGGCAAGTATAGGCGGACATCTCTGCAGAGAAGCTAAAATTGCTAGTAGGGATGCTTGTCTAACTGCACAGGTGCTAGAGACCTAAAAAGCTAACAGAGAGGATTAGAATGAAAGGATATGGCAGAAATCAAACAGTTCTGTATGCATCCCATAATGCTTTAATCTAATCCCAGATATCTGCAAAACTACATACACCTGTTGTGGAATGTATCACATAGCTTCTCAGAGAGTGACAGAGAAACCTGCGTTTTATTCATGCCTCATGTTCTGTGTTCATCCCAAAATAAAGCACAGCTGTGAACTTGGAAACTGCATCCAATTTTATCATAACTGAGGTTTTTCTTGCAAGTGTTTTTGATCCTTTGCTTTTAATAGATTAAAAGGGTGAAAATAATTTTAACAAAAAAATTCCCAATTTATTTTCTAGCTTGAAAGGGTCTTAACTGAACAAAGGCATAGTGGGGAGAAACAAAATAAAGGAAAAAGTGCAAGATTTTGACATTTGTATTGCAATCTCCATCGTATAAAAAGCAGCAGGTTCCTATGTATGCATGGGAGGCATACCAGAATGGAAGCAACATTGGAAGTACCATCTGAAGACTTATGTAACATCTAAAAAGACCATAAACAACTATTTTATCTTTTTCACACTCTGCAATTTAAATATGCCTTTACAATGAGAGCTGATGCTATCGAACAGGTACCTTGCTTCTCTAGGCAGCAAGGTTAAAGCAGCAACCGACTTTTCGTTAAGCCATTTATAGTCTGTAACAAAAACACTTCCCATTTTGAATCTTAGCTGCCAAGAAAGAAGTTAATTTTCTAGTTTGATTTTTTCCAGAAAGTTCTGTTCTTGCAGAACAAAAGTTATACTAAATATGAGCAAAGACAGGGATAGCCAGAAAGTTTTTTGTAGTAAAATGATAAAGGAAAATAAATTTACACTTGAAGATTTTAATGTATATTAAACCAGAAAAAGTTTGTCTATAAAAGAGATCAATATCTTCGGTATTTTGTCTTCACATTACTTGGAAAAAAAAAATGTTTATATCTTATCAGAACACCTTGGTAAATTTTACGACCTGTGGAGTTCTTTTTTTTTTACACTATGTATTACTATCACAGGTCAAAAGGTAAAGTCTCCTTGCTGCAGTTTATATTTTAGTGAGATTAATCAGTATCTATGCTGATATCAAAACTGGGAAAGAAGCTGTCAAAAGGGATTGGAATGGTGCATAGCTGTAGCTGGATGTGAAAAGGATATCTGTTAACAGCTTCAGATTTCACACCAACCCATGTAAAAACACAATTTTTACATGTGTGCATATAGATATATAAACATGACTGCAAAATTTTTCCTGGCATATACAAGGATAGAAGCAACATTCAGTAATGACAATGGTCAATTTGAGGTTCTAACCACACAGATAACAAGGATGCAAAAGTAAACACATGTTTCTAGAGCTACCAACTGTATCAGTACTGCAAGTGCAACAATGTGAACTCTCTATGGATGCACTTATTTGATGATCTATTTTCCTTCTTACACAATGAAATGTTACCGGATTCCATACAAGATAGTATGTAAAAATAACCCTACACCAGTAAGCAAAGACCCTGAGAGCTATATCACTGCTACAAAAGTTTAGTATCCCCAGGTGACAAAAGTCGATTAATCATGAGTATTTAGTGATTTTCAAGTGAAGCTTTTGCTAATGAAAAAAATTCACTTTTCCTTTCTGTGCAATTTAAGAAAGCACTGGATTTCTAACCAACTTTAACACATTCCTAACTGATATACAAATGTGCCTAGATGAAACAACTGCCTATGAAATAAATCTGTTGCTTTATTCCAGAAAAACTGGGTAATCCATCACAATAGCAAAGACAGAAGCAATAACCTTTCCTTTAGAGGAAGAAGGGAAGAGGTTCAGAAATTATTTTTTTTTGTGTAAACAAACTGAAGCACACAGAGCAGGTTTTGTTTCTAAACAGCATTACTTACGGGGAAAAAAAATAAATCTATAATCTCATTCTTTAATTTTCTCCCATTATTAAATCAAAGAACAGAATTGCATAAACCTGAAGTACTCCCTAGAAAAGCATGACATTAATTTATCTCTTTAGGAGTGCCCAAATAAGCTTGTTGTGGTGGTACTTTTTTTTGGCTAAACTTTCATTCTTTTTTCCAATGATGGTCACACTCATGCAAATTAGGTATTGAAGCTTCGGTAATCATGCTGTCTTTCCTGAAGTATTTGATAGAACTCACTTTCAGAAATTCAATTAATAAAAACCTATCCTTTAAGTAACCTGAGAAATTGTTAAATGCTTGAAGAATTGCTTTACCACCTTTTAAAGACTACAGCTATGCAATATAGAACATGTACCATCGGCATGACATCATGCTTAACTGAAGAAATAGCGGGGAAAAAAATACCAATGCAATGCTGACTCATAGAATTTTATCACTGGATAGGAATAAGGAAAAGAACAAATGCAACATTGGAAAAAGCAGCTCTTATTCTGCAAATAAGTATATAGAGACTATAGAGGAACACAGCATGAACATTAGTCAGCTGTTTGCAAAAAGCCATATATATCAAGGGAGACATGGAAACAGGAACAGAAAGCCTGCAAGAAGAAAGAAATCAATGTATCACCACGGCTTTAACTATTTCACTGTTGAGCCAGATGCACCCGTCATGCATCCATCAATCTGGACAGGTTCGGCCAGGCACTCCCCTGACTGAAAAATGGAAGTACCAGGAAGGTGCACAACCAGGACCTGAGCATCAATAAAATTACACCTCACATGGAAAATTATACCCAGCACCTGGGAAATGCCTAAAAGGAACTTATGGAGCTTGCTTAAACTTTTGTGAGGTGCCAGGACAACAGAAGCAGCAGCAGCACCTTCCATCACAAGTCACTGAGGGAGCAGAGAAAGGTCATATGTGAAGTCAGAGGGACTGTACCTGCTCTTTTGGAGAAAGCCCACATCTCACTTCTGAATAATCCCAGGTTACCTTAAATCTTGGCAGCAGTTTTAAGCATTTTCTTCCACAAATGAGAAATCTTGCCACGTGACACCTTCCATAACATGTGGGAAGAAGGAAGAACTTATTATGGCTAGTTAATTGTCCTAGCAGACACCTACCGAGAAAAACTTTACCTAGAGGCTCTTTCATCTGTCACAGAGTGTTTCTCATAGCCTCTAACTTCCTTACCAAGAAGCCAGCAACCTGCTTAGAACTCATGTCTGAACTGAATTATAATTTGAGTGAAGTTCTAAACTCAGTGACCTTCTAGAAAACTAAACGTTTCCCATCCATTCAACGTCCATGCTATATGAAACCTCTTCTTGTTCCAGTAAGTTTTTTTCTTTCTGCAAAATCTTAGATTTTTTTATGTCTATAACTGAGATGATAAAATGCAGCTATAATAGCAAATTTTTGCCTTTGCAGAGAGTGTACGAAAGCTAGAATTATTTTGCCAGGTCCCTAGTGGAGAAAGAGATACTGTACTGAAGTATATCTGTACTTTGCTTAGGATTTTTTTTTTTTTGACTGTGACACAGGTACACAGGAAAGGTAAGTACAGATATACCCCAGTTTCAGCATCTAATTAACAATATGAAGTGTCACACAATAAGTTCTATCATCATCTGTTTCAACACTCAAAGTATTTACAAACTACAGGATGTTGCTATCTCAGGAATTAAACCTCAACAGAAGTATTTCAGTAGCAGCTATACTCATCACTTTAGAAAATCTGAATGTCAGAAATCTCAGTACTGAATACCAGCAAAATTTCACCTTTAATTCTTTTGAGTCCATTCACAGAAAGGGCTTTAAATGAAGAGCCTCTATAGCCAGGTAATATAACTGGCATATTGCCAAGATTATAACTTCTAGTTTGCTTTTCTATGCTGCAATATCACTGCCATACACTCTTTGTTGCAGTGCCAGAGATGTTTTAAAGGGAGATTTGGCTTTTTGAACACCTTTAATAGGCTTCCTCAGAGTTTTAATTAGTAAGAGATCCAAGCAGTAGCTGACAGCTGGCAGAATCTCCTGTCGTGAGTTAAAGTCAACCTAATTAAGATTCTGGAAGGAAAACATATTCCTCCCAACACCCTTAATCAGTCAGGCTTGGTTGGAAATACAATATGGAACCTTTTGCCTTGACAACAGCATAACCTTGGAAATACGGCACTTCCAAACAATAATAATGGAGTGATTTCTTCATATGGAAATTTAGTAAAACTCCTACTACATCTCTGAAATGTGTTCTCCACCTTTCCCTTAATAAATGTTAATACAATTTAGGCTTATTTGTCATATTTAAGATTTGGCATTTTATGACTTAGACATTTTGTGTTAGTGAAGTCATGGACAGTGACATATAAGCTGCCCCTAAGAGGTGATTCCCCCCCTGCCCTGTCACTTTTAAGGATATCTAGCTATTTACAGTTTAAGTGGAAATAAAATGAGAACACTCAAGCTGAAACACACATATATGGGCAAAGGGAGATTTGTCTTAATCACAAGCCAAGAGATGTCTTGTCAGCTGAAGTTCAGTTGCCAGCCTAAAACTGCAGGTGTCTGTGCTCTTGGTACTCTGCTCTCTCTGGAGAGAGCTGGCTCTCAGGGCAGAGAAATTCTGCCATTCAAACTTTGCTTCTGATGCAGTATAGCCATAACTAGCCCAGACACTTGCGTTCTGCAAGCTTAATCCAAGCTTTGACACAGCTACCCAGAAGTTTGTCTACTGTTGACTTTTTTTTTATCTTTTCTTTTAAAGAACACTTAGGATGCATTTTAGTTGCAAAACCAGGCTTCGGATACTCCTTTATGTTTACCTAAAATCATAACTGCCTACAAACAGTTCCAGACATACGGTCCACTCCTGACATGGCAGACTGCAGACAGTTGAAGATACCTGCCAAATACAGTCTGAAAAAAAACCCCAAACAACAAAAACCAAACAACACAGCACAGACGACTGTCTAGAATAAGGATTGCCTTGAGGATCAGTACAACTCCCAGCAAGTCCAAGCACCACACCAGACATAAATATAGATTTGAATAGAAACTTCATTTAGAATTACAGTATAAAGTCTCCAGTGACTTCCCTCACCCCCTCCTTTTTCATGTACTCAGACTTCCACAATGACTTAATACTTGCACTGACTTGCTACTCGTTCTGCGCATGACCTGGTTCTCCATTACCATAAACAACGTACAATCATTTATCTCTCTGCAAATGTAGTAAGACTGCAGCCATTCTAATGACATCATATTTTATAGTCCTATGGTAAATGACTGCAGAAGGTACAAGGCAGTCAGGAATCAGGCCTACGGTACTTAGAGTGATTATAACGAATATGACAATAATCCCTTTCTTTGTAAAACAAAATCCTAGGAAATGTGTATACACTGAGGTTAAAGCCTCTTGGAGCAGCTGCTAAAATGCTGCTTAGACTACTCAATTATACTATTAAACCAGCAGCAGCCACCTAGGTGATTTGATTTTCTGTACAGAAGCTGTGCAGTACAAAGAATAAGATGCTGATTTTAATAGCAGATTTAAGGCAGCTCAGACAGCACAAGCTGTGATGACTCTGAAAGAAGCTACACCAGCAAACTTTCCTTTTGGTTCCCTCAGTCACATCCGAATAATCTAAACAACAAAGGTAATTGTGGCAGCTAACATCCTAGTCCTATCAGGTGACTCATGGGACAACAGGAAGCCCCGAGAAAGTAAGTGTTCAGAATGATGCCATTTTTTACTATGATAAAACCAGCGACAAAGCTACCCTTGAAGTACATGACAGGATTATGAATATTAATACTTAAACTTGGTTCAGTCTTACTTATATTTTGGATAGTGCTTTCATTCCTGCAGGATGTACCTCTCTTAACAAAGGGAGGAGCTGCCTTTCACTCATGATGTATTGCTCTTGAGCTATTCAGATGGGTAGCTACAGGGCCACAGCCAAGGAAGCTGCATTTCCTTTGAGCTACTGTATTCTATAGACAGGCAGTCTCCCTGTTTTTTACTTTCAGCATTACATGTCCCACTTCTTAAGTCAGCTAATTTTACTTCTGCCTTTTTCACTTCAGCTCAATATCCAAGTTTCCGTTCCAAATCCACTACAGTTAACATCTTATTCTCCATCCTTCCATCACTGTGTTTTCCTCTGCAAATCCACAGTGCACAATTTATTCCCATTACCAGGACACCTTACTTGACTTAAGCTGCTGTGGCATTCAAACAAAGTACATAGTTACAGCACTTCTACTTCCATCCTCACCTCTGCTGGCAGCTGTCAGGTGGTAATGACCGTCTTCTCAGCACCACTGCCTTTCCCTCCTCCCTCTCTGCCCACAGACTGCCCCAGTTTTCTCTGAACCCTGAATATCATCTCCCAGACTGAGCTTTCCATCGTCTCAACTTTCAAGGACTTTACCTGCATCTCCACAAAAGCTCTCACTAGTACACACATCTTCTTATAGAATTAACAAAGTAAAGGCCAGAATTTGAAAACAAAGATAACACAAGAGGACACATGCTTAAAAATGTAACACACAGTCCTTCGATTAAAATTGTTTTTATACTGGTACAACATAACTGACTTAAGCAAGTTATCCTTGATTTAGTATCATGTAAGGAAGGACAAAAAATTTAGCTAACATTTCATGTCTTCTTTAAGCATACCACCTAAACCCCCATGCTTTTATAGAAAAACAAATGAAAAAAAAACCAACTAGTCTGGGGTTTTTTTGGGTGTTTGTTTGTGGGTTGTCTGTTGTTGTTTGATTGCGCTGTTTTCTTGCTTTTTTTATTCCTTTTGGAAAACAGCAAACTAGGCTAAAGAGCCACAAAGTCCTTCAGAAAATTTCATATTTTGGGACATCAATTTGAAACACATCAGCTAATCCACAAAAAAACAAATTGGACAAACACAGACCTCAGCCCCCACCCTCTTCTCAGGGAAATTATTAGTTCCTCATCACTTCCAGAGGCCTCAGGTCACCTCTTAATGAGGCAAACACGTCAGAAATGAACATCACAAAGACAAGGCTTTCAAAACTAGGTTATAAAACCAGGCAGCTATCTGCTTGTTCAAGGCCTTCATCCCACCACTTTTGGGTCATCACCTGAGACAGATTTGGGATGGGGGCTGCAGTATGAGAGAAGCAAAGTAGTGCCCCTGAGCAATGCTGGAAGGGTATGGCCTTTGCCAATCCACATACCTGCAGGCACTGATGGTGGTGACAGGCTCCATCACTGCTCAGGGGTCTCCAAGCCAGGTCAGCAGCTCCAACCTTAAAAATCCAGAGGAAAGTCCAGGAGGTCTGGAGAGAGGCTACCCACAGTCCTACTAGGAAAGGAAAGAAAACCCCAGCCTGAACTTAAATAGTGCCTGGCCCCAGGTGGGGCTGGGCGGGGTCATCAACACCTGCTGAGGCCCTCAGCACCCTCCTAATACGCACTTCTCGAGGCTGGGTCACATCTCTTACAATCAGGCTGATTTCAGCAGTAACACTTCAAAGCAGAAAATGCTGTATTAAATTCCTCCTAGTCCTCCTAACCAAGGAACTTGCTGTTATCTTACATCTTTTTATTTATGGCTAAAAGTAATGTCAGAAATTGGGTACCCCTAAATTAAACCATAATCTTATTCCAAAACACATGCCAAAACCATCAGTGACACACATTGCACCTTCTAAATTGACCATATATACCAGGAGGGCTAAAGCAGCCTTGCTGGGGTAAGATAAGTAGGCTTCCCCACCACCTTTACAGGAACAGAAAAACATGTGGGTGGCTTTATCTGTGGTTCACAGATGAACTGACAGCCTGCTCAAAAGTACCTGTGATGTTTTTCTATCACAAAAATAAAGAAACAAAGGAATTAAATAATTAAGGACAAGATGTTAAGCTGGTTTAAAGTGCTTTAATGCCCTGATTTAAATGGTGTGATCGAGGGTTTCCATGAGCTATGATTTGGGGAATATCTGGTTGGTGCCAACAGCTTTACACACACATTTACATGCAAAAATATTAACTATAAGATTGGGATTGCTGTATTTAGGATTGTGGTATGAGAGAAATCAAAGACAAATTGCAGTCTGAAGTAAACCATTTTCTAATTTAAGCTGCTCCAGTGTGAAAAATCTCTCTGCCATACCAGACTGACATTTTTTGAATAGCACCAAAGATTCTTCTATAGGCTCTAGTTTGTTAAACTACTGGTGTATGCAACTTGGTACTCTGCCAGAAAAAGTGGACAACTGATGCCTTAGAACACTTTCTGCTTGCAAGCAGCAGCATGAAAGGTGAGGATATGGAGTTAAATTTTTCCTGATCCCTGAGGCAATCAGTGTATTCCTTTGAGTATGAAATTTGATTACACTTATTATCTGAGTTTGACTGTCTCTGACTGTCCTTACCGCACATAAAATGCTTCAATCCTGTTAGAGATCCTACATAGCACTTGACTTGATAGCTTCCTCAGGCAGCAAATGCTACAGGTGGACTGTGCTACAGGAAAGTCCACTGATCTGAATGTCAAAATATTGCATTTCATCAGTAATTGTTTATACCATAAGCCCAGGTAGAAGCACATGACAATAGGACAGCCTAGGGAAGCTTCAACTGTCATTGTTAATGCAGCACCAGTTCTAGAAGTAAAATATATTTATACTCCATCCTCAGTGGCTGTCAATGCAAGTCCTTTCAGGGACACTAATTTGAACATCAAAAATTGACAAATGGGTTTATACTTGGCAGGAAGAGTAAAACAGTCAATGTAACCTAACTGAATAAGAAATCACAAAATACCTGAAATGAAGAACATGGTTTTAATTGCTTCTCTCCCATCCTAATGTCTGTCTGTGATGGATGATGTGACAGAAGAATCTTCACTAAATTCTAAGTAAATTAGAATTAGCAGAAGTGGCACTACATTTATCTTATTCAGTAATAGTTTTTTGTTTCTCTTCGGTGTCATCCTTTGGTTTTCTAGTTTATGGCATTACTCAGTGCAAGGGCTGAGATGAAAAGGCTAGAAGATTATTAGAGTAAAAGGAATAGGTGAAGGCCGAGTGCTCTCATGACACACAGAGTAAATACATTAAGGAAACACATTAAGATCAAAATATGCCTTTCTCGATGGCAAAATCTGTTAAATTAGCCAGTGCAAGAAATCATGCTTCTGAACATAGCACAGTTTACTTTCATGTAACTGACAAAGAAACATGCACTAATAAGGAAAACTTGGGATTTTTCTTTCCATAAAGGGCCATACCTTGTTCCTCATTGACACAGTGAGTGGTAGCAAAGTACACCATTTAAACAGTAATGCATTTCAAAGTTCTTTGCAAAAGTAACTATGGCTCCCTAATACTTTTGAAAAAACTTACAAATATATTTGCTTTTGCAAGATGTTCCAGAAAAGTGCCTTAGTCTGGGGTTTGTGGTTGTCCAGCAGTATATAAATGCTTCCTTTACTGCCTTCAGCCCTTTTCCCACTTGCAGTTAATATGTACCGGAATTACCTAGCTAGTGCTGGTAAATACTGTCTGGGAGAAAACACAACACACGGAGTCACTGAAAACCACAATCACAGGAAGGTTCCATTGTTCTCTACCCAATTAAGCCACATTCACCATGTTTGAGAATACAGCAGTGACTCAAATGGCATTATAATTGTAAGCTCTTTTATTCAGCAAATACATAGAGTGTTGCAATGCTCATTTGCTGTAGTACTACAAGAACATCTCAAATATAGGAATAATTATTTAACAAAAAGCATGCTGCCAAGGTTTAGAAAAATTAATTTGGAAACAAGTGGCATATTCATGAGTAGGTTTCCTTTGCTATTTGTATGCCTCCAATGCAATTATAATAAGCACTTTTGAAGAAATAATTGACTTGGTCATTCAATCTGAACATGTATTAGAAGGTTATTAAACTCAGACACATGTACATAGAATTCATATATTGAAAGCACAATTAAAATTGAAATATTAAATCAGTCTCCTAGTCATAATACAGTCATGCTGTCTCATGACAGTAAATGTAACAACACTCACACTAGGTGCTGACACTGAACAATTCACCTCATTCTTAAACTTTTCTTTCTCTTTTGTCTAATTCCCATTTCAGTTACCCATTTTTGTTACCATTATGATCACCTGCTGTACTAACAATTTACGTTTGTAAAAGCCACAAAACCTCTGTTCACGTGTATGTATGTGAGCATATAAAAATTAAACACCATTTCAGTTACCCAGTTTATTGAACTGGCATGTTTAATAACATGCCAGTAAAAGGAGCAAACACTAGTAACTGTAGGTAGTTTTGTTTAACTTATTTTCATTTTTTAATTCAGTTTTGTTTATCCCAATCTTTCCTAAAATACTTCAGGATCCTAATCAAGGTTTCTTGGAAAAACTGTTCGTTAATCTAGCACTGGATCTGAAGACAAAAGAGTTGAAGACTGAAACAATACAAAAAGCTCCGAACACTTCCATGCATAGACGTTAATGGTGCCAATTTGGCTAATAATTTAAGGACCTGATTACATTTAAATATCAGACAACTTAGATCATAAATTGAAGATAATTTCTACCCACATTCTGATGCTAACCATTCTGTGGTTAAAACAAAATAAAAATATTTAATTTAAAATTTAACTCAATATAAAACCTTAACTCAATATAAAACCTTAATTTAGTACAATGATCAGTTAAAACCTATGCCACATTAATTAAAACTGAATAGTCAAGGTATCACAAACAGTGGTTTATACCATAAGCTATCAATGTCACACTTAGCACTATAAAAACAAACAAACAAACAACAACAACAACAACAAAAAGCCACAATAAAATAGACTATTTTGCAGAGGCAAAAGCCTTGACTTAATTTTTGCAAAACCACATGGAATACTGTGAATTTTTATAAATATAAAAGATCCACAGAAATAAAATATATTTTTGACTAGGTGACTAGGATCTGTAGCTTGAGTTTATACTCCCTGAAAGATTTATGGTCTAGTTAGATAGATGAGGATTCATGGCAGTAAACTTGAGTCATCACAGTTGAAGAAGTGATGAATTGTCAGCAATAATAGATACAGCAAAATATTTCAGCTCCTATTAATTCTCAGATTTCATTTTAAGCATCAATAATTTCCACATCTAAAAGCATAAATGCAATTAATTAAATAGCAATTAAAGAATGTTCTCTCTCATCACACCAGATTAGCTCACCACAGACAGATTATGTTCATATCCCTAATCCTAAAATGTAAAGAAAAGAATAGGAACTTTCAAACTGGGTATCTCTGGACATGCAGTGATGCTATCTTTTTAAATGGGTCAATAAAGAAGTGGACTTCAGAGCATAGTAAACAGTTGTTGCTCATCAGCACTGCTGATTTCCCTGGTGGTTGCAGTCATCTGCTTTTAAGCCCAATCCTACAACTACATTTTGCTTAGACATCTAAAACAAAAACAATTTTGCTGACACTTGCACCCTTATATATGGAGTTTTAAGGAAATTCTGTTATTATGTCCACCAACTGAAAGACTAGTATTAATCTGAAATATTAAACAGGGAGAAGCAATAATTCAAACCATCAGGCCTTTCAGACAATTGTATTGTTCTCACTGCTTTCCACTCTGTGTAGTCAAAATCCCATCATGATTTTCTATATACATTGCAATTCAGTGAAAGCTGAAACTGTTTTGTTTTGGTGTTGTGTTTTTGTTTTTTTTTTTTCTTTCCCCTGAGACATGTAATTCTAGGCAGTGTTGTAAATTATACACTTACTGGTAGAAAGAAAAAAAATGAAGCTACATTTCTTTCTGCTCGTTGTGGCACTTTCTTAGTCAAGACTTCCACAGTCAAGGCAAGGAAGTTTTTAACAGGTTTTTTAAAGTATTGACGTGTTCTGATTAAACTCTCCTAAGAATTCCGAGATATATTTCATAAACGATGCCTTTCTGACAAAGGTCTTAAAGCTTACTATCAGAATCACCCAGCGAGTGGATTACCCAGATGAAACACTTTTGGCCTGACAGTTTTCCCCATGCTATTGGGGGTATATAAAAAAAAATATCAAAATCATTCTACAAAACAAAGCTATGGTAACTAAGTATGTGTTCTGTTTTATTTTGAAGCATTCACTTTCTCTTTTACTAACAACATAGAAATTCTAATGAGGGAATATATAAATTAGGTACAAAATACACAGTAACTCTAAAATGAGTTGGTTTATGCTACAATTTAGGATTTTGCTCTGAGGGTATACCAATGATATTTTTCACTAATATACACATAACAGGTTGCATGTTAAGCACAGAATTTTCAAAAGTAGTCAAGTGTTCTGGGAATATATTTCTAGTTGCAATTCACTGGATTAGTTTTCCTTAATCACTGTGTATAGTGGCATACTGATACTCATATATCTTGTCAATAGACAGTCACTTTGTTTTATATATTTTGTGTGGAAAAACATTTATTTACCATTCATATTATTTATTGAAAAAACTTACGTGAAAAGTTGTTGCTTGACCAAGCATCACTTGCCCAGGGATATTACTGCTTTCTACATCTAATACAGCAAAATTCTTACAACTATTTTTTTCTGATTTCCTATAATATTCACATTACACACATGTGCACATTTTTCCCCCTTATTTCATCTTTGTCAGAAAGATCTCATCTATTCAAGATCAAATTTCATTCTCATTTAATACAAATGCAGTGATTCGAAGTTTACACTTGAAAAATGTGAAAAAGTAGGCACTGAAGTGATCATTCAGTTGTGTAACTTTTAATCGAGGAACCGGTATCAGTTCAATACAGTCAAACCTAGTGAAACTACTGTTGCTTCCATCAACTCTGAATTCGGATATTTAACTTCAAAAGGACTTTTAATAGAAGTTAAGGTACTACAGGCACAGAAGAATGGAGGAATAAATCAGAAATATTAGTGGAGAGGAAAAAAAGGCTGAAATGGTTGAGGCCTGGAATAAATGAGATCTAGGTTACTTTCCTGTCCATGAGACTAAATTATTGTCAGGCACTGGGGCAAATCAATTAATGGTTCACATTTCAGTCCTCATGAATGAAAATAATTCCTTTCTTTCTACCCTTATATATGGCCGTCTCTTAACTTTAAGAACAGTTTGTAGTTTATTAATTTATGTGCATATATAAAACATATTTAAATGATAATCTAGACAGATATATGTACTCTCCACTTGAAAAGCAATCTCTGGTGTAGTTTCCAAACACTAATGCTATACAAAACAGACAATAAATAATCTACACAGAATTTAACCATGCCAGTGTAGAAACAAAGGAATATAGAAACAGGAGTCTGGGAAAACATGTGCCTGGGTATCTATTTTTTTTCTGAAGGGAAACAATAAAACCCAACAACATGTGGATAGCTTAACACTTTTACCTTTGAAAAGGGCAACTGAACAAATCTCTTTCACTGATGGTATTTCAATACAAAGACGTGCAACGTATGAAGCGACATAATTTACTTTGATGCTCCATCATTATTTGTTAAGATAAATTAATAAACAGCACCTTTGGGTGCAGCAAATTCATCCAGTTTCTGTCACAGTTGATTAGAGTATCTAACTGAGCTGTAATAAAATGGAAAGTACACTAATATATATTTTCCTTTGTTTACTTAATGCAGAACAATTACTGCTTATTCACTCCACCAATCACAATTTTCTCATAAACAGTGAGCATTTCTACCTCTTGCTTACAGTGTTGAAATGAAAAGGCTCATTACTCACATTTTATTATTACCCAGAGCTTTTGGTTACTGTGAAACAGAGGAGTAGCAGTGATTTAAATATGTAACATATGGTCTAATTAATCATATTTATTTGAAAGATCTCTGATTAGCAATATCAAAACAAAACTACAATGTCTGAACATTCTGTAAATTTAATTCTAGAATGTTGTACCCCCCAACACTAACAATATTCCTATAGTGTATGTATACTGTAGACTACTTCTCATCAGCTTGAATATTATAAATACAAGTAGCGTTTGTGAATCATCGATATTCTACTCCACTAGCACTGCCCTTTGCAAAATGTATTCAGGTCATCCTAAATTAATTTCTCACTTTCTGCATGCTGTGAAAATAAAAATACTTCAAGTTCATTTTTTTAAATGTCTTTGATTACCATCTTCCCATGGGGTATTGCAGATTTCTTTTCCATTTACTACTGTGCATTATTACTAAGTATCCCTCCCTCTTTCATTTTACTGCTACTACCTCTTTGCTTCTGGTGTAGGAATACTCCCCTGTAGTAGGCCTATAACTACTTTAACCAGTACCTTTCCACAGGAAACACCACTGTCTTTGCTTGACCATGTCCAATTTTTCATTATTTGCTACCAAGGAAAGGAAAATGCTTACTACATATGGAATCAAGCCCACAAGGGTTAAATTAAGCTCTCGTTGAATTATGGTCAATAACTGACTTCTGCCAAACCACAATTTTATTTTCTCTCCATTGTTTATTCTTAAGATCTTCAGTGTATGCTGAATATTTCATGCTTATACAGGCTTCACTACACAATAAACATCAGTGGCTTGAACACTATATTGACTGGCAGGATACTCTGAGTTCTATTATTGGTGCTGATGTTCACACTGTGTCTTCTGATACATTGATGAAATTTAATATAGTAGCAGCTATGGGTGCTGAACATATGAAAGATTAAACCATTTTTATATGGAGCCTGATTATGGTTTAAATCACCTAATTTTAGGTAGCTAGGACCCCTACACAACTTAGAAGTTTCAGGCAATAGACTTGCAGCTGCATTATCAGATTTAATCTGTTAATACAAGACAAATTGTTAAGCATTATTATCCTACAGAACCACTTATACAAAAGCCTTATCTCAGACCTTCTGTGGAACCTTTCAAACCGTAACATGAACAAAAAATGTGAGCAGGCATCTGCCTTCTCAGCACTTTGGAGTCTGATTATGGGTAAACCATAATAATAAAAACAAACAAAAAAACAACCAACCGCTCAAGATCAAAATAAAAACAAACACCAAACAAACAACAAGAAAAAAAAAAACAAACAAACAACAAGAGACAAAAGAAGCCATTTCCATTAATATTTATTGGAAGCATATTTTCTATCTAAACACTTCTAAAGCTTTTATTTGCATAATAAGAATGTCTCATACTCATAAAAGATTTTATCTTGAGATTACCTTTGTCATTTTCTATTCTTCTTTGAAGCCAAAATGCAAAAGAACTGGGTTTGGCTAAGAGCAGGTAGAAACTTAGTCTGAACTGCAAACTGAAATCCTGAAATGATATGGCTGTTGCTTCTCAACTGTCATTCTTTCACCATTCTATACTATAAAATAGATATTTTTTTTTACAAAAATTTTATTACCTTCCTTCCTTGTGTCACAGAAGTATATGGAGCATGGGATAACTCAACAAAACATGCAGCACACATGGGGAAAGGCGCTTTTTAGAAGCTGTAATTCAGACACTCCTAAAAAGTTCCTGCTGCAGCTCCTCCAGGCACGGCTCTGTGCCAGCTGACAGCATTGAGGAAGGCAGCATTCATTGACCAAGCTGTTGTAGCCTAGAGGCAAAATCAAGGGAATTACGCTTTTACAACTCCTCTCCTTTCTTGTAGCTGTTGCCCAGGCCAGTTTTTGCATATGATGAAGAGGAAGCCAGGTGCTCCCTTGGGAAAGGCTCTCCTGTGTGTCATACACATAGACCAGCTCAAAAATCTCATGGTCACCCTGTGTGAAAAAGGCAGCACACTGTTTTGATGTGCTGGTGTGGTACACATATCACTGTTGGGAGCTTTGGATGTAACGGATAGAACAGATGTTCTTTTTACATATCTTTGTTAAAAGTCAGTATTTCAAGGCACTGGCAATTGGCACACTTATTTTCCATTTAATAAAGAAATGCTGAAATCTGGGGAGTCATGGATGGAACAGGCCTGGTCCCAAACCCAATGGAGTCAAGGGAACGACTACTTCAAATAAAATGGACTTAACATTATGAGCTAAGTGCCACGTGGCTGTACACACTGCTGACACAATCAGTGTAATTTTAGAAAATAGCTTGTTCTTCAGAGACACCCTGAAGACTTCCTGTGTTAAAAAAAAAAAAAAATCTGCTCCTAAATCTGTTTAAGCTTCTTAACTGTATCAAAAGGCATGAAAAGAGTTAGGAAAATGAAGCTTGGAGGAGAAAAAAAAGAGTCAGTCAAAAGATCTTTGAAAGAATTAAATATTAGTAGGGGATGATATGAGCGAGTACAATAGAGCCACAAGGTTTGAAGAATTACCTGTTCTCTGTCATTAGGTGCAATGATTATTTCCTGCTATCTGCCATTGGGAAGAGATGCTTTGAGGAAAGAAAAGGCATTTTTGTAGTCCTAACCATCACTCTTATTGTTATTATAAACCCTTGCACTAAGGAAATCTAATAGGTCCTTTGAAAAGCAAAGACTATATTAAAGAGGGATTTAACTTTGCAGATATACAGCCTGTAAACAGGAGAGACAAAAGGTAGTACAATAACATACAAACCAACACTGAAAAAACCCTCATGCAGTTATTTTAATTATTGCTCTCTTGGACTTAAATTGCAAGCAACTTTAGAAGTTTTGTACAAATGGATGTACATAGGGCTCCTCTGTTTCAGGAAAACATGCTTAAAAGCAGCCATACAGTGATTATTGAGAGCATAGGAAAGGCTATACTGATACAACTTAATGTTGTCTAATATGGGCAAGAAATGGTTCACATATGAGGTATTCAAGCATCGGGACAAAAGCCAGATAGTCTACTTAAGCCATTTTGTGTATGTTCAAACATTTCCCTTGAAGTTTAAGATATGTATTGCTTTTTATTTTACAGCATGCTTTATGAATAATAATATATAAGATAAACTGGAGTTACATGCAATTTGAAGAGCAATAAACAGGTTTTAGACAGGTATCCATTATTCCACAACAGATTCAAGCTTCACTTGGTGCTATGCATCGTACCATCTTCATATGCAGCTCTGAACTTCATGAATCCTTGTCCCATATGGCATCATGGACTAGAGATTTATGATGCATTGTGTGACATATGGCCTGTAGTTTCAAAATGTTTTTCAGAGTGGGAATATATGCTGCCTTCATAGTGCTGGCATTCACTGCCCCTTTGGATAAACTGATCTGGCTGTTTGTGAGACACTGTGCCTCACTATATGGATTAAAAATAAGTCTTCCCACTGCCCTATTCTTTTCCTCAGACCTATCTTACTCCTGACCTTTGTCCAATGCACTAAACACACTGTTGGCAACACTTCGAGACAGGAGATGGGCCAAGTCTGTTAGATCTACTAACCAGTCCTTCTCCTAAGGGCTGTTCAGTGTTACCTGCAAGGAAGTAAAAAAGGAATATATACTGGAAATATGCTCCTGTCAGGCTTTAGCAGAAATAATACCAAAAGAAGTTGCTGAAACAGTTCTCACCAAATACATAAAATGCTGTTGTCATGTTGAGGGAATAGGAGGGGGACAAAGGCCAAACAGCTAAATCTGATACTGACACATCAAGATGTGGCAGGTGTGAAAGTTACAGGGCAAGAGGAGACAGATTTCTCAGGCTCCCTAAATTCCATATCAAGGGGAGGTAGATTTGAATTCTTTGCCTTGACAAAAAAGTTGATTTTATAAGGTCAAATATAATGGAATTAGAGGAAAAACTTCAATTTGTTATGAAATCTTAATACTCAATTACCATTAGCAGGTAAACACGTAGCTTAAATATCATTGACAGTTGAAATGGTTATACTGATATTTGCCCTATAGAATACCCCAAAATAAGTGTAGACAACAGCTGTTAGCATTCAACAGGTTACGACAAAATCTCCACGTGGTTATGGGTAGTATTTTATTGGGAACAGTTGGAAAGTTAGTAGCTGTCTCTATTTTGGATCATTCATTGTTCTTTCTGGCACTGCTGAGAAGCTGTCAGTTCCATTGTTAAAAATGATCCTTACAATGCAACCTCAGACAAAAGATACAATAATAACATTGATTTCAGATCCAGTTGTTAGTTTCCCAATAAATTCCTGACATAGCAGCTGCTAATTTTTTCTTCATGAATTATATTTTGACCATGATCTCTTCTTGTGACTGCATCTTAGTGTTGTATTTTTTTTCCATTATTAAAAAGAACATATTAAATCTTTTCTTGTTTTTATTTAGTCCAATATTTTGTATTATTTCATTGACCTTAATAGCAGATTTTTTCCTTTAATTTATTTAATGCTGCATTTATTTAACCTTACCTAGAGAGGAACAAATGCATTTACAGTCCAGACAGAAGTCTGAATAAATTGGTATAGTGAGTGTAAAATCCACGGGGTAATCTGTAAGTGTAGATTATGCTTTCTATTATAAAATACAACTGTGAAGTACTTCTATGTAAAAGCTGTACTAAATTTTAACAGTACACCAAAGTTGCAAATCTATATTTTAAAGTGCTGGGATGTTTTTCGTGACCAAATAAATTTTTATCTGTGAAACAGAAATATAGCTTTAGAAGCCTATAAATACAGGCTTTCTTTGCCTTGGTAGGTTATGAGATTTATCTTAATTTGAATTGTAGGTAACAGCAATGACATACTGTAATTTACCATGATTAGGTGAAGTTAGAAATATGCCAGAGAATTATTTCCTTGTATTACACTAGTCCTCTTTGTGGGAAGATAAAAAGAAAACTATAATGTATAACACACAAGGAAAAAAAAACAACACACTACTCTGTTTTTCCAGCACTTCAAAGCAAATGTACCCCCATTTCATATTTCAGGGTGATATATACTAACCATTTGTGTGAAGTGGTATATGTAGCAAATATTATTTAAACTACAAAATAATCCACACAGAATTCACGAGAACTTCATTTTTTAACTTATTTTCCTCTTCTATTGGTGTTAAAAATGATCTGTACCCTCAGCAACATTTCTCATACAGCAACCTCAATATATATGTTGTAAAGAAGAATGGATGAGGTGTTTAGAGTTAATGATCTGTATCATATTGCATCCATTTAGCTAAAGATATATAATCCCACACAGTTTGGTTTATATTGACTCTTATTCAAGAACTACATCTTTGAAAGGCCATCATGCTATTGTGACAGGTTAGATGAAAATAAATAAGACAACATACTCGACTTTCTCTGTTCTAGATAAGGCCTAGAGACTATTTGATAGTTTCACTTCTTAGATTTTACAGTGATATTACAGTTATGTATCACCAAATTAGAGTCAGATTGCATTTTATCACTTCAACTTTATTCCTGCTTTGGAAATATTTGTAGTTCATTGTATACTCTGTAGCATAAACATATTCTGCATCTGAGTGTGCATGAGTATGTATATTCTGAATAAATAATCTAATTTCTATCAGTTCTACACATTCCCATAAAATATGTACTTTTATGTCTATAGAATGAGATTCACCTCCAAGTAACAGTTACCACAAAGAGATAAAGTAATTTTAAATAAAATAATTGCAAAATGTCTTAGACAGTATTCATGTTAGGTATAGCCTTTGGAACAAGAATGAATTAGTATGCTTCCTGAGTTCAGTGCTGTCCTCTGTTTCTTGGTTAATGCTACCTTTAGGGATTATTTCATTGTACCTGAAGTCAGCTGTGGAAAAGTTATGGGTAGTTGAGTTTCTTACTGTTGTTGGGTCAACAGAACTGGAATGAATATGCTTCTTATAGATACTATATTTTCATCAAATATCAAAAAATGCTAGAAAGTGGAGAGTGATTTTAATTTTCTGATTTTTTACTTTTTGGGTTCTCTTTATTATGTGTAAAATAACCAGTAACCTCCAATTTACTAATCCCAGTTAGATATTATAAGGTCAGAGATACTTTTCTAAAGTAACTGTTCTGAGGTTTCATCTTAAATTTGCTTTATCCTTTATAATAATGGCCCCTTTGCAACAGTTTATAGTCAAATATTTAAATTTATTGCATACTAAGTTCCAGGTGCTGAACATGTAAACACCAACACATATATAGGCAGTGTAGAACAAATTGACAGTAGGCCTTATCTATGTATCTCAGTAGAATCAATATCAGCACCTTCAGCATAATGCCCAGAAGAAATTTCAGTAATATGTTGTTAGAAAATACCTTATACTTATGATACAATGCAGAAGAGATGGGATATTTTTTGTAAGGGAAAAATATATCACACAAAGAAATTATAGTTTCTTCAAGGAACACACAAGCACATGAAGAACAAACTTCTTGATTTAATCTACATGAATTCTGAAAATGTAGTTTAGAATTTTGACCGCTGAAGACTTAAGAGTAATTAAATTCTCCTACAGTAAAAGGAAAAATCCCAGGTTAATATCTGACTGATAACAAAAGATCACTTTTTATAATAGGTGGGAGCAGGTTAGCAATGGAGATCTACAAGTATCTGTAAAAGAACTAATGTCCTTCAACATATTTATTAACGATCCAGAAAGGTCCTGTGTAACAACAGGACAAAGTCTGCTGATGCAATAAACTTATTCAATATCTGCAAAGGGCTCAAAAGAATCTTATGATACAGAGAGAGTGAGTGAAAGATAAAATGTCAGGTAAAATTCATCACTGAAAAATTCAAATTAACAAACATAGAGGAAAAACAATTTTAATCACATGGATACACTGATGGCTTTTAAATTAGCCAGTACTCAAAACAGAAATCTTAAAGTTATTGCGGGCAGTCATGAAAGGGTAGCTCAAAATTTAGAGGACAATGGTTAAGAATTGTTCAAAAAAAAAAAAAGAGCTAGCCAGAAATTGCCACCAGGGTCACTACAAAATTCCTTGGTTTACCTGTACCTTAAATACTGCATGCATGCTAATTCTGTACACCTTAAAAAAGATAGGACAGAATTAAACAGATACCATGAAGACAACTATGAATGGAGATGAGCTAATGGATCATTTTCTGTGGAAGGAGATATTAAACAGGATAGGACACTAGTCTGGAAAAGCAATGTTAAATATGATGGACAGTTATTAAATATATTTATAGAGGAATGATATATAACTATTTTACATTATTTTTACAGCAAAATAATAAGGAACATAAAATGATATTGTTAGGCAACAAATATAAAATTATTCAAAGTACTTATCACACAGAATACAGAAATAAATAGGGAAACTCACTGCTGCACAACATTCTGGAGCCACAAAGCATGTCTTTTATCTCCCACTTTTCTTAAAGGATTGTCTCCCTTTCATCATATCAGGGACAGGAAATTGAAGCAAAACTGGTGAAGAATTTGTTTCATCAGAAATGTCATAGACTACAGATATTTTGCACTAAACCCCATTATTTAATTTTGAGTATCATTTGAGCCACACAGTGGTAAAGCCTAGCCACATTAGGAAAGAACACACCTGGACCCATAAAAGTGATGAAAAGAGGAGTGAAAGCAACATAAATTAACAGTGGAAGAATAGATTACCAACAACACTAATCTTCCCTGCTAAGAGGCTGTTTACCACAAAACAATAGGTAATTTTATAATAAAAGTGGAATATTTGTGGAATTTTAATGCAAAACCAATAGCAAATTTAAGTGTGCATAGGCTTCTCCTCACCCCTTTTCTGCATTCACTTGTTAGACTTTCACGTAGGAATTATCAGTTTGTTTTCCCACTCATTCAATCTTCAGTCCAACAGTTCATGCAAGCACTATATACACTTCTAGAGAGTTGGCAAGTCTCCTTTTCCATTAACAGGGCTTACAGATTTACAAGTTTTATGTGTCCTCCTGGACAGGAGTGACACCAAAGTGAAGCAGAAGTACCTCTGTTCCTGTGAACAGTCCTCAGAGTGGAGGAGGCAAATGACATACAAACTGGCTACCTGGAACTGGAATGCAAAAAAGTCCATCCCAATGGAGAAAGCAGAGAGGCTGTAGCCTCTTGGCTTTTATCAGCTTCTTACATCCTTGTTTGATGGGTATTTTTTTGTTTTGATCACAAATCTTGCTGTGTTTAGTGATGTACTGCATCATGTTAGACACCATGCTTGAGGCCTGCGTTACGTAACAGTTGCTTCACTGAGGGAATCCTCTTGTAATGTGGCACCATGGTGCTTCTATTATGGCAGAATAATTTCTGTTTGGTTTTATGCTAAAAGATGCGTGGAGTGTTCAGCTATGTTTATGCTATTTTTAAATATATTTAATAAAATTTTGTGATTTGATACTTTTATGATTGGGCTAGCGAGTTTGATTAAATGCCAGTGAGTGACTGTAGGCCACTGAAGACAATCAAAGGCAGAAGCTTACACTGTCAGGAGCTGGGACTGTGACTCTGTTTTGTAGTAATTAGCCCTGAAGCAGTGGCTTAATATTAGGTTAGAACTTCTATCTGTTCACAGTAAAATCAATTGTGAAAACAGCTGACAAGCAGCAAAGAAGAAAAAAAAAATGGTAAAATGAGAAAAACCTATATACTGATTTCTGAACTTAAGCACATAGAGCCATTAGCATTCCATATTGAAAACTTTATCATGCACATACATCCTTAATATTACTTACATATGTTATAGATGAAGGAGAGAAGAAAGAAATTTGACCACAGCAGAAGGAGCTTTTAGAAGCATAAATATGTATTTTTACATAAAATTTTGGTCAACATGAAATATTTATGTCTATACATTTATATTACTTCTATGTTTTCTGAATAAATATTATGCCAAGGAACATATCAATTTTGCAAGCTCAAGTCTAGACTAGTCTATCGCTACAACTGCTGGCTAATTTTATTTGAATGCTACTCTGTCAGCAGAGTATGGTTCAATTACAGTAATATACATAAATATAGCTGTTGCTTGGCATTTGGGCTACTCTTGCCTTATGTTCATTGATTTTTTTTAATTTTTTTTTTCCTAACTGTTTAGCCCAAATCTGGGGCTAAACTATAGCAGTTTATCAATGACCCAATGACCCCTCCCCCATCCAAGAAGTGAGTTCAGGAAGAGGAGAGGAGACTCACAGGTTGGAATGAAAATAGATTTAATGATACAGACAAACTAATACTAGTGCCAGTATCAAGTAAATAAAGTTATACTCAGCCCAGCAAATACAGGGTGGTCACAAAAGTGGGAAGGCAGACTTCAGGAGCAGGAAGACAAGCAGGGTCAGGAGAGACCTGAGCAGGATTCCAAGCAGAAGACACCCCCTCCCCACCCTTTATACTAAGTGTGATGTTTATGGTATGGGATATATGATCTCTGAGCCAACTAAGGTCAGCTGTCTTGGATGATACAAGACTGATGATGTCCTGCAGACCATGGCTGGCCTCTGCTTCTGCAGCAAAACCAGGACACTGTCAAATACTACTCTGTGTCCTTTCAGCTCCCCCTATGAATTATCATAGTCAACATCACCACTGGCTCTTTCTGCTGCTTTTAGTTCTAATTTTGACTTCAACTTTAATCTTTTGTTGCTTTAATTTATCTGCATAGACTGCATAGAAGTCACGAGTCTTCTTCCTGTAAAGCCCCCTGGAATTAACCTTTCCAGCCTCCCCAGTCTATTAACCAACATATCCACCCCTTCTCCTCTCAAACTGGACTCTGCTATCTCATTTTCTGTGGTCATAACATTTGAAACATCATTCTGTAAAATCTGCTCTAGACACCATTCTAAAGACCATCATCTGGCTTGCTTATTGAACAGATAACACAGTTTACATTCCCCTCGATCTTTGTTTTCCACTACATGAAATAAGTATTTCTAGCCCTTGTTACATGGCTTCTCAAAGCTGATCTCACATTGTTTCCAGAGCAACTCTCAATACTTTGATGCTGCAGATGCATGATCTGTGATTTTCTACTTCTCTGAAAAATATATCCAAAATTCTCATACCTAATAGTCTACAGCTTTACAAAAGAGAAGTCTGTCTGCTTTATCCTCTTTCATGTCTCTCTCACCTTTTGCGTAATGTAAACAGGAATCTGATTCACCAAGAAAAGAAGCATCACTTGCTGCTGGATGGCCAAGAACTGAATGCAACCACTAATCTGTCTTCCTATCCCAGCCATCTTCTCTATCTCATTATCTTTTATGCCAGCTTTTATCTTGCAAATCCTTCCATAGACTGCGATTTAGAATATATTTTGACATCTCATACCACTGCCTGGTATGAGCCCTTGTTGGCTTCCAGTTGCAATAAAATTATTTATATTGTTTGCAGGGTTTTGGTTTACTGTTTCATAGCCTAGGCATATGCTTTCTACACAAACAAACAATTTTTTGCATTTCAGAAGTACTTTTACATATCACTTAATTAGCTATGTTTATCAACAGATTTTTTTACCGTTTAATTCAGTTTCCTAGATTTTTTTACCTCTAAAAAGACACAGATAACCAAGCCCACTTTTAAGCACAATAGTATAAATTGGGAAGTGCTTTTTATTTTCATTTTTCTACCCAGTGATGCATCAGCACTGTAGAGTTTAGTTCCAGAGTCTACACCCATAAAATGCAAAGAGAACATGGAAAATAAAAGCAAGTAGAAGAGAATGAACAAATACATACTGAAGATGGAATTAGAGAATACAATTCCATACTGATATGTCCCTCATGTGTGGGGAAGGAGTTTCTTTCCATGGAAACCTACAGAAAGACTGAAGTTTGTCTGCTTGTTAAATAGAAAAGGCTGAGTATAGGGTTGGAAGCTAATTCAAAATCCAAGACTAATTCAGATTTCTTGAAATAATCATTATGATCACAGTAGTATTCTCTTTTTATATACTTGCCTAAATAATAGTTAGAATGAAGTTAACAATAATTTAAAAACTTCTTGTCAGGAGGGATTTTTATGATCAATCCTGAGAAACAGCTGAAGTAAAGGTCATCCCTACAAAAAAGTAAATGGATAGATTGATAATGAAAATCTGAATTAGGAATATGAAAATGTCTTAAAGATTGAGAGAGTGTTCTTTAGAGGGAGAAAATGGGAAACAATTAAAGAAGATTGAAAATCACAGAAAGGAACAACCTAGGGGAAAACATAACTAGTATAAAAGATTGAATAAAAGACATGAAAAAAGGAAGGGAAATGAAAGCAGAGGAAAAGAAAAATAAAGAAAACAGGCTGACTTATAGACACAGTAAGCAGTTATAGCTCTCTTGTTTTAGGGAAAGTTTAACTCTATTCCAAATCTCTCATTTTCATGGTGGATTTAGCCACTTTCACCAAAACATGAGACTGTTTTGCTGGCTCTTGACCAGATGCAGTTGTGTCATTGGTACTTTAGCCTCTCCAAAGAGAAAGTGCTGATGCTGAGCTTCATAAGCACAGCTCTTCTTCTAGGTACCAGAAGCTCCCTGCCCACCTCTTCTTCTAGGTACCAGAAGCTCCCTGCCCACAGAGGGGACAGCTGGTTGGCTTCACCTTGTTAACCATCAGCTCTTCGACAGAAAGTTGTAATTGTGGAAATTGCTGTGCTCTCATTGATTTCATCAATTTTCCTATTTGATTCTTCTACATTTTCTCTCCACTTAACATTGAAAGTGAACAGGTGCTGCTGGAATTACCCCAGCAAAACAGGAAGGTACACATGTACTGATGCTTAATCATGCTAAACTTTTTTATACTCTCCTAGGACAGATGCCAACTTGTGCTAGGATAGTGTGAAGGGAGCTAATACCCATTTATACTTTCCAGGATCTTCTGTCTATCTCATAAGGTATAATGAAAGTACCCAAGAAGTAAATGGATACACTCAGGCTTCTTTTCTTCACTTCAGAAGTAGACAGTAATTTCAGAAACCTCTAAAACATATCCTATTTTTTAAAAAAATTGCCAGCTACTTTGCTCTGGAGAAAATAACTTCAGTCAGAACCAAGAGGGTTTAAACTTTTACTGATGAACAAGTTTATACCTGACTTCTGTATTTTTAAATGTATATGCCTCTAAGGTAGGAGACGTAAAATCTTAAAATAATTACGAAGGCTTCTAGCCAAAAGGAGAAAAATATTAGAATCAGGCTTCTGCCCTGGAACTTTAACCTATCAGAATTACATCAGGCTCAGGTTTTCACACTGTCCAGGGACACGCTATAGCATGCTGAATAGGATTCTTTATCTAACAGTGACACCTGAGAGTGTTAAATTACAAAATAATTTTCAAGTCCAACTACTGGAAAAACTGCCTCCACTTGGGTTAGTCACAGTTCACAAGCAGGAGCAATTTTACCACTTTATACTTTCAGTGACATTCTCTAATCATTTTTTTTTAAAAAAAAAAATCTATCTCCTAGAGTTTTTGTCCTACGCCGTTGCTAGAAGACTTACACTTTAAATGTCAGTCTATCAGGAATGTTAATGTTCCTATGGGAAAGTGAATCAACTCATGTCAATCACTAAAGGAAAGCATGACATGAGGAAAAGCTTCATATTTAGAGCAAACTAGATCTGTGACTACTGATAAAATAAAGGCTCAGTTCCAATGTTTCAATTTCAGTCATAATCAATATACTGGGACTGATCATACAGGCAAAGAGAAGAGCGTGAACAAATGGTTTAGAGGGGCCATTAAAAGCAAACAACAATGTTCGTAGAGCAGACTGACTTTAACAAATAATCAATAAACCAACTGACTAAGTATCCTCATATGGTGTGAAATGAAGATTTCTGTTAAATAAAGGGTATTATTCTCACAACTCTTATTGGGGAGGTTTATAACAATTTAATACATTAAAACAACCACTCTGGAATGCTCAAGGATGGATGAACCTATGAACAGAGACTCTTATGGAGAATTATTTGAGTTAAACAGTAGAATATCACTGAAGTGAATATTTTTTCTAAAACTGATGACAATTTGTTCTCCTGTCTTTGTCCAAAAATGTACTGTTCTTCGGTTCTGAACAAAATGAAGCAGAGACATAACTCCATTCACACAGTTTAGTAACTTTATGTTTTTAATAGCCAGTTTCGCTAACAAATATGCAGTAAATTTTGGAGTATAAATTACTGTCTAACTTCATTATTAAGTAATTACATTTAAATGATCTAGATTGGTTACAGTGTTTGATTATACTGCTTACTCTACTTTTAATAAACATTATTGTATTTAAAAGACTAAATATTTCACATCTAATTATATGTATTTTTTAATGGAAACTAGTATCTCTAATATAAAATGTCATATTTTACATAACAATGTAATACAGAAATATTTTAACTGACATGACTCATTAATGATGCATTGACCAAATCCCAAGTATTATTAAATCCTATATGATGTTAGCAAGATGAGCCTCAATATCTAGTAGTATAATATTATTACGTCATAACTCTTAGTAAATTCATGCCAGTTTAGTGTGGCTGTGCCATGAGGCACTGCTAGTAAGTTACAGACCCTGAAGACCAGGGTCTGGAAGTATTGTAAACATAATAAACATAAAAATAAACATAAATCTAACATGTTACACAATCATAAAACTGTTACTTAGATTTCACTAAGAACTTGGAGACTTAGTAGAAGTCACTTGTGTGGGTCTAGTCTTGTGTTTGAACATTTTACAGAGTGGAGATCATTCCTTGTGTTAGGGACTTAAGAAAACTATTCTGCATCCAGACAACTATGGCTTCAGACATTTTTTTTTTTCAGTTATACCACTAAATATATATATATAATGGATGGAAGAGGGCAAGAACAGTCTGATGAAGTCTGTAACAACTTTATCTCCCCCAACGAGATCTACCAGAGCTTGCTTACTAGACATCCCATTCTAAAAGTAATTTTATTCCAGAAATCTGGCCCTTCTGCCACATTCTTTCCATTTTGCATCCTTTGTCTGCACTTTGGATACTTTCTAATATATGAGCCTGAGTGGACCAGTTGCATAATATGTCTTAGCATGGAAATAAAATGTGACCACCTCTTTAATTGTTAATTCAATTAGGTCTTGGAGTTTTCTATTTTAAAATTGCTATCTGGAAAGAAGGGAAGAAATATGCTGTTTGGGGACCTGTAATATCCTGTATGTCACATTGCTGACACACAATCCTATAGCTTTTGCAGTCAAAACCAATTGCACCTTTTAACAGAGGAAATGAAGTCAGGCATCTAGCTACATCCAATACCTATGTAGTCCCTTAATGGAAAACTAACCATGATACACATTGACATATATAAATTAGGATGAATACTATGCTTTGCAATCATATAGACAATGACAAGGATTTGCAGCCTCTGGATGTGGAATGTAATAGCATCAGAGAAGTCATTTACATATAAAATTTACAACCACAATGTAGTCTGTTAATCTTCCTGCTTCCCTCTCTAACCTTACAGATGTTTAAAAGGCTGATACATATTTTACATCATTCCATTGTTCATGAGGTAGGAGCATAAAAACCATTGGTATTCTCAGGTCTAGGACTCATGATATTGCAGACTGCAGTACCATTCATTGGGTTCACAACAAGTTCAAGCATTTAAATGTTAAGAGTTTTGGCCCATCATATTGTGGGTGACTGGTTATTTGACACACTTTCTATTGAAGTAGTAGAAACCTATATTTATAGGTTTGCCTTGAAACATAGACAAAAGGAATTTTCTGGCTGAATACATAATCTAGACTCTGACCTCAAAAACTCCTCTCAAGCAGATTAAACATCCGGTAATCCAGTGTTTGCCAAAATATTTTAGTTATGGCAGGTATGAAAGAACATACATGGACTATTTCCCCAGTTTATACATTATACAAGCAGCATACAGCAATGATTATAAATCTCTCTAGATGCAACAGCTCTACTAGCCATCTTATTGTGAGAAAAGTGGACAAAGAAAGGAAATTCTAGCCGGTGAGCTCAACTGTGCCCTGACAAATTACCTCATCCATTGCCACTAATATAACTAACCAAGCTAAATTAATTTATTTGCCACCGTGATCTTTTTTCTAGTCCAGAGATCAAGGTCATGTTATATCTGCAGAACATCAACCAGATGTGTTTTACTCTTCATGAGATGTCCTAATTTTTATTCTCGAGGCAATAGCCACTAGTGGCCTATTAACAATTATATATTATAAGGTCTTTCATCCATTTCTGTTATTCACAGCTCCTACAAACTGCCTTTGCACAATGTAGTAATACATAAGGCCTAGGAAACTGACCTCTAAAGAATATTAAATAGCTCTGTGGCAGCTAAAAAGCAATTATCTCTGTGACTATTTAGATATACCTAAGTAATTTTTAGCATTTATAGTGCTGGTAATGATCCCTCTTGGTGCTCTGATATACCAATCATGGCTAATCTATGACTATTGCTTTGTGTTACAAAAACAAATGTGTTTGTGTTAATATAAATACTAACCAAAATTAAATTAATGCCTTATTATTTTAAAGCTTATACATGCAAAGCTACTTGGAGCTGTCATTTTCTTTTCTATGATCTAATTACAAAGCCTTGAGGAATATGGAAAGGGAATGAAGTATTTGAGAAAATGGGATATACATGCCGCAAGGTTGGTCACAAGTTCACCAGGCTGCAGGAACAAAGCTCATCAGGTCCAAAACACTCATGTTAACAGTCACTAGAAAGTATAGAAACAGTAACAAATATCTAACTACAAATGAAAAAAGCATCCCAGGAGAGCAATCTAACCACCATGTAGCTGAACCTGTGTAAGAAAAAATGTTATTTTATGCATTGTTAACAGAATAGCTAAGGAAGTGATGTTTGGATACCACCACTATGCTCTCTTCACTGCCCCCATACCTGGCAGGACCCAATTTTGCTTCCACACTGACAGAAGTGGGAAAATGAGACCTACTTTTAAAGAATCCACCTGTCCTTGATGTTAATGTGCAATTTATGAGATATTTTACTAGAAGTTACTGATTCTCTTGGTCTTTACAGATTTTTAAGCATGCCTGGAGACAAATTCCATCCAAGTAATAAAGATAATCTCAGGTGGTTTGAAGTGGAGCAGGGGGGAAAAGGAATAATTTTATATGATCAGTAGAGAAGCACTTTAAAAAGTAGCATCATCAAAAATGTCTTCAGTTTATAAAATTTTACTCAGGGTAAAAACGGTGAAATCTTGTCCATTATGCAGTAAACGTGTATTTCTCCCAGGATATTGATCAAGGCCTTAAACTTCCCTAAATTTAGATAACAAGGATAAAATTGTTCAGTGCTCTGAATTCCCGTATACAACAGAGTCATTTTCACCTAACTTGCCACACAAATTTTTAAACTATCTTTACAGTGTATAGAGCTATGCATGATTTTAATTTCCTCCAAACTTCAGAAATTAGAATTGAAACTTTGCCACTCCTGAGCAAGTTGCTTCTACAATAATAGAACTTTAAAACCCCATGGAAGGATGTGTTCGAAATTGCCTGTTCAGAGAAATTTATGATTTTATTATAGATGCATTGACTATTCCTACAATAACCTGAAGGCAAAACCAAACAGTTATTTATTCAAACTGCAAATGAAATTGGGCAAGAAAAGTAATTAGCAAGCAACAAAAAATAATGGAAAAGCACCATAAAAGCAGTTGTGAATTTATGTGGCTTGTCAGATAGTTCAAAAAATAACAGCTTAAATTTAAAAAGATCAAATTTTTACGTACAGCATATAGTACATACAGATTAACCATGAAGCTGGTTTTGAAAAAGGCCAGATTCTGCAGTGCACTCTGCATATCCCCCAGCCTCTTCTCCTGCTTGTGAGTGGAAATATTAATCCCAGAATCAGAGGTGCTACTACAGGCATACATGGAGGATAAACTCAAACATCATCATTTTTTTTTTTTTCTGAAAGAAAGCACTTTTCAGAAATATAGATTCTGTGGAGGGTCCTACCCCAATTATTTTTTTTTAATTATTATTATTTTTATTTTATTAGTAGGATACATATATTGTCTTTAAAAACTAACACTACTTGGAACTATGCAGCTTTCCATGGGCTAAGGGTCTGTTGCATTTTCCTCCCCTCTTGTCTCTCCTTTTACCTGTACCCCTATATACACTAATCCTTAGCTACAATTCTGTGCCAGCTTGGGCATGACAATGTTTCATATTCAGGAAATTCAGTTTATTCCCTTTGACTTTCTCAACCTTCAGTTTCCACATAATTTCCTAACCTCTCCACTATCCTAGGAAGGACTTCCTTATCCTAGGATTTCCTTCCTAGACAACCATTCCTCAAATTTATAAAACAAGTTCAAGTCAAAAGCTGCTTTTTGAGGGAAAAAGTATGAGCATCATTTCACGTAGTAATGTTGATCCCCCCAACTTTTAATCCAACATCCTTCTTACTATTGATCCTTTGCCTTCCATTTTTTTTCTTAAATCTGATCATTGCAATCTTGGTTTTAATTCTCTTACAGATGCTTAGCAATTCACGTGTCTCTGGGACATAGGTTGTGATACATTGACCTACCGGAGCTGCCAGTGCTTTCTCAGTTCTGGCACATGCAGACCTTAAGCTACAGCTGAGGAAGCCATGGGCATTACATTGCTCTTTGTGGGAAAACAAGCCCCACAAACTCAGGTAAACACAAGCCCAGACAGCTCCCAGGGCTCTGCTCTGCCAGCACAAAAGGAAGTACTTGCAATGGGGAAAATTTTTTTTTGAAATGTTAAGACCTTCTCAAAGTACACTTTGCTTTATTAGAACTCTCATTTTCCCTGGCCTTATGAAGTTATTCATTTATGGTTTTAGTCATGCTTCCATCTATCCCCAGGATGCAATCCTATCTTCATAAATATTTTCCTACTGTTTAATGTAGCTATGAATTTTGCAATGCTCAAGGTAAAAGCAGCAAGAAACAGCTGGATTATCACTTTGGCCATTCCTTTATGCACGGTCACTTTGCTCTTACTGTGGGAAGAAAGTAAATAATGTCTATCACTTTTTTAATGAATAAGCCCCCAGTGAGCATATAATCACAATTCCAAAAATAAAAGTGTGAATTCTTATGCTTATTTTGGATATTTGTATTCCTTTTGACTGAATACTCTCTCATATTCTACCATATTTTACTGGGATGGCATTTTTTTTTTCTTTTTTTTAAAATCTGAAGCAGAATGTTCTCAAATATCATAAAATCCAGACTACACCACCACCCGCAATGCCCCCATCCCCTGCCATGCATTTATGGATTGTAAAGTCAGACTTCTCAATAAGCACTAGGATTTCACTGAAAAACATTGTAGGTTCCTCCATTGTTGATGTTTATAAACTATAGTCTAGCAATCAGATGTGAATCAATGTTCAAAGTCTGAAAAATCTGTAACCATGAGAATTTGAAACAATAGAACTGAAAGAAAAGATCAAAAAATGTTTGCAACTGATATTTTGTATGACATCAGTAGATGCAATTCAGTGACTACTCATCTGTCTAAACAACCCTCTCTCCCATAAAAAAAAAAATAAATTTTACATCTCAATATGTTTCCATTTAAACAAGTTGAGGAATTAGAAAAAACAAAACCAAAAAGCAACCAAAAGTCCCCCCCAAACCCACAAAACAAACACCAAAAAAACCAAATCACAAACCAAAACAAGGAAACAAACAAAACCAAACAACAGTTACACATTTCATTCTACCTTGAAAAATATAGACAGGAAAAAGCACCCTAAGACTACAGGCAACAGCAATAAGATACACAGTTCTTGCACAGATGTATTCTATTTAATAGCAGGCAAGATTATATTAATATTTTAGTCCAGGTCAAGACCACACATTTGAAAAGGATCACTCAGTTATCCTCACATCATGCAGTTGCTTTTGCATCACAGTGTTCTTAGAAGAAACAGAAAGAAAATATGTTTTCCTTTCACTTAAAGTTGTAATCCAGGGAACAATTAAATCTCTAAACACTAATGAGCATTCAGGTTATAGGACAGCACTAGGTGGAGTCTGAAGTAATCTCCCCTGAAACTACTAAAGTATGGCTACTGGTTTCACTATACAGATACAGGTCTAAATTTCTTGCAGATGTAGATGAAATAAGCAATATTTTTGCTCCCAACCTGCACAAATTGGAATTTTCTTCCTGTCCTTTATCAAATGGTTCTATGCATTTTGGAAAGAATGGTACAGTTTTTATATTATGTGTTTTGATTCTTTTCAAATACCTTTATAGAGACTTGATCTATCTGTGATAATGGCAGAATAAAAATAATATCCATTGGGTACCCACATGTATCAGGTTATTGAATTTATTTGGGTATTTATTCTAAAATAATCTTACCTTAATCTCTTAAAGCATACCATTCTAATAAAAATATTTTTAAAAAAAAAAAAAAGGAAAAAGAAAAAGGCAATTTAGAAACTCCATAACTTTTTGGATACACTCAATTTCCATTAAGTTCACAAACAGATGCAAGTGAAGATGGATTTAAATCCACAATTAAGTTCTTTACTGGAAAGAAGCCTGAGGAAATATCACTTGTGTGTTATCTCCTGGTTTCTTTCACACACTGCGTTTTTTCTCAATTAGTTTAAGGCTCTGACAGATATCCATTAGTACATCTATTTTACAAATATAAATCAGAAACACAAACACCAATAGAATCAAGATTTGATGGGAAACTCTGGTAAAGACAAATTTATCACACAAGATTCAGCTCTAAAATCTTTACATTCAAATAATTTCCTAAGACAATAAAATCATAGATTCAAGATACACTTCAAAATGCAACAGTGTGCAGGCTTATAGTAGGATGGTATCAGATAACTGGGCATATCTTCTGAGTGTTTGCCTTATTCCCAGCTTCTCCAAACAGGCAAAAGCCACTTTCTTATTACTGTCCTCTGCAGGAAATGCTCACAGGTCCTAGCCCTGGCAGTTTACCTACCAAATGAAATCCAGTTCCTCCTGAAATGAATGCTAAAATTCCCATTGACCTCAATATAGCCAAAATTTCACCCAGTGACTTCACAATACCTCTGTTGTTAGTACTGGTTGTCA
>VWZY01005560.1:427008-444713 GCA_013399075.1 Chloroceryle aenea | reverse complement strand
TCTCCTGCGGCAGCCCCCGCGGCGCAGCAGCGAGGCAGCCCCGGGAGCAGGGAATCCCACAGCCCACGGAGGAGCTGTGCCACCAGCCAGGGACAAACACACGTTCACAATAACGCCTCTCTTTTCTTCCCTGCAGACTTTGTGCCTTTTTTCTCTTCTCCTTCTCTCCTCCTGGCTTTGCCATATGCAATAAGGAGTAAATAAAGAACACTGATGTAAAAACAAAAAAGGATCAAGGGAAAAGCTGGGAATCCTTCCCCTGGCATCTCACTCACACCAGCCCTGGGGGTCTGGGGCTCCCTGCACGTGCGGTTTGCAGGCCTATGGGGCTGCCTGCTCTGTGCCCTGGAGGCTGCAGCTGAGAGGGACCAGGGCAGACAGGGAAAGCGCCAGCGAGCTTAGGTGGTGTGATGGCATAAGGATGCTACTCAAGGCCATGACAGGGACTAGAGGAAGGAAGTGGCTTAGACAAGCACAAGAAGGCAACTCTCTCTCCAGGAAACACATTCAAAGCACTGCTTGGATGTTTCTTGCGGTGTTTTCCCCCAACAGTTCTCATACAAGTTCCAGTTTGTCTTTCAGATGCTGTTTGAGTGACTGGGGGAAAAGGAAACAAAGATTCCTGAATGTCAATAAAATCTCCCTTATCTCGGCCTCCTCTGTCAAGGCTGCTCCCCTTTCCCTGGCCTCCAGACTCCTTCATGAGCTGATTTACATGGTAATGGCCCCTTCAGCCCGGGGTTAAATGAAAAATTTGCACTGGTGCCAGGCTGATGGCTTGACCTGGGGGCACGGGGCAGGGCCTGGGGGTCTGCCCCAGACCCCTGCCCATGGCAGCAGAGACCCAGGCTGGGAAGGCATGGGGAGGGCCCTGGGCAACAGGGTGTGGGGTATCCCAAGGCCACCCAGCACACTGGTAGGGGGGAGGCTGCAGGGATGGCACATGCCTCCCTTGGGACTGCTCAAGCTTGGCACTCAGCGCTGCTTCTTCCCTGCTCTTGCCAGATGGTGACTGGTGCAGAAAGGCAGAAATGTTTAGTAGATATTTCTGTTCTGTATTTGGAATGAAGCAGGAGGATACATTCATCTCCAGATGATACTGTGGATGGAATATAAATCCTGCCATCTGTAACAATGGGGGATGTGAGGCATGATCTCCTCGAATGCAGCATTTGCAGATCATCCGGACAGCTGATGCTCGAGAGTCTAGAAGGAACTAGCTCAAGCCAATGTTACAGTTTAACAGATCTTAGAAAAATGGGCAAATTCCAAAAGATTGGAGAAATGTCACTGTAGTTACAGTGTTCACAAAAATTTAAAGGCACAGCTCAGAAACCTGCACATCAACCGGTCCGGTTTGGGGGTTTTTGTGGGGTCTTTTTTTGGACGGACTTACAGGTCTGGTTGATAAAGGCAAGTGTACCACTACAGCAAAACTGGATTCCCTCGAAGCATTTTGCTTATCAGAACATGACATTTGGATTAATAACCCCATGCTATCCACGCAATTATCAGGGCACACATTAAACGGACTAAAATCTCAGGCGTATCTCACTGTGTGGCGGCTACTGGGGAGACTTCAGAGGATGGAGGTGTCCTTAGCAGAGTCTCTCAGGTAATCTGTTCCAACAGGATCAGCTTGACCATAAAAAAAAGCTGTGATGGTGAAGTCTGCAGGTGACTGGTAGGGATGTTAATAGCGAGCAGGCCAGGTTGCTGCTCTACTGTCTTCTAAATTGCCTGGTAAAATGGCCATAATCCAGCCAGGTACATTTTAATACAGCTGCATGCAAGGGAAGGCATCTGGGGACAAAAACTGCAGCCTTCATCTCCGGGTCCGGGCTTGGAAAACTGTGACTTGGAAGAAGGCTCAGGATGATTGCAGGTAACTGCCGCTACATGAGCTCTCATTGCCACAGCACGCTGAAAGCAGCTGACGCCTTCCCTGAATATCTAATGGGAGAATATCAAACAAAAGTAGGGGAGCAATCTCACCTCTGTTCATGTCACCGTTGAAAGGGTGTTACTGCCAACTTGGGTGTCCAGAATTAAAAAGGACACCAAAGTTCTGCAAAGAAAAGCCATATGTATCATCCAGGTATCAGAGAACAAGCTCTGGTATGAAACTGGAATTGTACAAGCTGCTCATCTTGATAGAGAGAAGATTGAGAGATGCCCTGACCTCAGTGAGGAGTTCCTGACAGTTCAGCAGACTCTGTCTCGCAGAGGAGCAACAAGATCTGAAACCTGAAGCAGAAGTTAGAAAAATTCAGCCTGGAAAGAGGATACAGGATCCTAGCAGGAGAACAAGAAATGCTGGGAGAGCTGACTAGAATGTAGCGTTTCACAACAAATTTGTGTATGTGAGATAGGCAAATCCTATTCTGGGAAGCTCCAAAACCCTGTTGTGCACAAGCTCTTCTGCACTCAGGGGTGCTTCAGCTGCCCTAGGAACACCAGGACTGCCTGTCCTGGCCTCCAGATGTTCATGGCCTGCATAGCACAGGGGACAGGAGGTGGCTCAACACTGATTTTCTTTCCAGGATGCAGAGTCCAGGCAGGTGCTCAGCACACTGGGGTCAGACACCCTGCAGATGAGCTCTGGGATGCTGAGCCCTTGCCTGGAGGATGTGGAGCAGAGCCACCAGCAAAGGCCTGGCATCCCAGACCACCTCCGCAGGGCCTTCACCCCCAGGGTATCACCCAACACCAGGTACCTGCCTTGTGCTAAACCTGTGCACACCTTGTACCTGCCCCACCCAAGCACCTCTCCAGGCATCCTGCTCCTCTCTGGAAGATGGAAGTGTCTCATGGTGAAAAATGTTGTGGATCAAAAGCAATGTTTTTCCCTTAGGGTTTTTGATCATTTATTTGGTTTGGGGGTTTTGTTTTGGGGGTTTTGTTGTTGTTGTTTTGTTTGGTTTGGTTGGTTTTTTTTTATTAAGAAAATATATCTATTTGGTTAAAATAAAAAAGTTTGGAAGTTTAGCATGTTATTTCTCCTGCCTCTTCTCCCATCTCTTCCCATTAGTTGTTCCTGCTCAGGAGTGGAGCAGAAGGATGGTGGGTGGTGACTGCCTTATGACTTTTCCCTTTCTACCTGGAACAAGGCCAAACTTCCTCAACTTTGGAAAAATGACAAGAGGAAAAAAAGTAGCACTAATTCTGGTGATCTGGAATGGCAAAATAAGAATAAACAGCGGTTTGGGGGTTGTTGTTTGGTTCTTTTTTCTTTTTCTTTTTTTTTTTTTTTTCCTGATGAGAGGGAAAGGAAAATCCATGAAGAAGCAGGTGGAGAGAATGTGGATGGACAAAAATGAGGGAAGGCTCACCGAGAGGCTCAGATTCGGGAAACTGAAACAAGTTAAGGGAAAGCTTTCACCAGAACCAAGCAAAACAGAACAAGATTGAGATTTTTCATGGAGTTGTTTTTCCATTTGTCTCTATTTGGGCAACAGCTAGAACCCTGGCAGGGGGGTTGGGCACCTAGGAATGCTTTGGGAAATTAACTTATCTCCTTTACTAGAAATGTCCAGGGTCCGAGGGGTCCAGAGGAGGTGTTCACCTCATCAGGGCTCTACGTGAGCCTTTCTGAGTGTGCACTGGCAGGAAAATGAGTCTGTGATGAGAATAGGCAACTTAGAGAGAGAATTAGGGAGGGAATAAGCAAAATATGTCAGAGCTGTCTCTGCGCTGAGGCTGGAAACCAAGGGAATAGGCAGGAGGAATGAGAGGTTCTCATGCATGAAGATGGTTGTGATTTAGCTGGCATTGCAGAGCCCTGGTGGGAGGGTGTGTGACTGAGATGCTGGTGGGGAGAGCACAGAGGTGCTGTGGCGTAGGAAGCCTGGGGAGCAGTGCTGGCCTGCCACCCCCCCCAGCAGCCGTGCCGGAGAGGGGGAATTGGCAAAGTCCCGGTGAGGACAGCAAGGGCAGCTGCTGCCATTGCATCTGCGGGGCCCTTTTCCGCCAGGACAGAGCCCTGGTGCCGATTTCAGGGTGCACGGGAGGCTCGACCATTGTTTAGAAGAAAAGCTCATTTTTATTCATAATTAATTGCAATGCAGATCAGTGGATGCACATCTGATGGGCTTAAACCTCAAACATAGGATTGCTGAAAACTTAGTGACTCATTAATACAGACAGGCTTGTATGGAGAACATCATTAAGTAAATGAGTTACAGAGAGCTGTGAGAAGTGCCATAACCTGAACTTCAGCCAGCAGCTTTTGGGGTGAAATTCAGCCTGGGCAGCGGGTTGGATGCCGGGCTGTGTGCGGCTCTTGCCTAAAGCTGGGGGAATGAAAAGGCTGGCAGGCACCAGTGGGGCTCTAAATCCCTCTCTTCAGAAAAAGCCATTATTGACACTGCATTGTTTCCAAAACAAAAAGCTAAAAATGAAGAAAGGAAAGGAGGAGCAAGACATTCCCTGACAGCAGGGAGTCCCTATTTGCTAAGTTTTGTTGGAAAAGCAAGGCAGGAATCATTTCATATTTAGTCAGATATGCCACAAATGAAGCAGAAAACAATCCTTGCTGGTAGTGGCAGAGTGGTGCCAGGGAGCCTTCTGGCACGGAGGGCAGAGACAAGACTGCACGTGCAATGCATGTCAGCAGAGCATTGGCCAGGACTGGTGAATTTGTCTGGAAAGACGGGCTTTGGTTTACATTATCCTTGAAACTGGAGCTCTGGGCAGTGCTGCATCGAGCCCAACCTGCCCTCAGCTGTGGGTGCAGGCACCGGATGATGGGCACAGAATTATGACAGTGGGGCAACAGGCACAGAGTGATGGGCACGGGGGCAAGAGGCTGCAGAGCGGGATCCTCCTGGAAGGTGTGCAGCAGGAACCTTGCCTGAGACTGGGAAAGGGCATAAACCACTTTGGAAATCACCATTTGAAAGCAATACAGGGTATTTTAGTTAAGGGAATTAATCAGGAGCCTATAACAAAGACTGCTTAGCATTTAGGATATAAAAAAGAATAATAGCACACAGTGCTGTTTGTCTTTAAACAAGTACCAGGTAATACATTTCAAACAATTCTATCCAGATGCACCACTTGAGAACCTCTCCTAATTGTGAAATTGGAAATATTTTTGCTGCAAATGCCACAGGATGACATATAGCGAGATATTCACCCTGTGCCACTCCACACTCTTCATGACAGTCGAGTCTCACTTTAGTTTAAAGGTTGGTGCACAGAATGTCATTTACATTAAAAAAAAAATATTTCTGCTGCAAAGTAGGAGAAACATTTGCTATAATAAGCTTAATTCAGGAGGATTCTCAGGCATCTGGTTGGGCTAAGGCTATCTGGAAAGGGAAAGCCACATTAAACTCCAAAGATCAGTTACTTCAATGATCTCTCCAAAACAGAAAAATAATTAAAAAAAAAATCCCACTTTTAAGGGGTAAACCAAAAGTGCAACATAATGTAGAAAATCTGGGAGCTATTGAAAGGATAAGAAATTTCAGACAAAGCTAATTCTGTATCTGTCATTGAAAAGCCAGCTTAAGGAGGGAGACGTTTTGGTTTACATTATTTAAATGCAGCTGCAACACATGAACGCTGTTCTGTGAAACTGCTGTATGACAGGCTGGTTTCCAGAGAAAAGGAGAAAAAACGACTGTGAAATGAAGGACATTTGCTTCAGCAAATAAACTGTGAAGAGACAGGCTTAAATCTAACTTCAACAAGATCTTTAATATGCTATTTGGATGTTGTAAGGGTATGAGAATGCCCTTTGATATTAGTCCTGCTTCTAAGGTATTTCACACAGTAATTGCCTACATCTTTAAGGCACGATGTATTGAAGCTATGGTGATTGCTATTTTAAATTGGGCAACGGCTCTAAAAAAGCAGAACTGAAGAGCCAGGCAAGAACCGCGGAGAGCGGAGAAGACACTTCGGAGTGAACTTTAAAAGGTCAAAACTCGGTCTAGCAGAATTACCTGTGCTGGCTCTGAGCTGAGCTATGATGGCTTTGTTGCCAATTTAGATAAAATAGAAGCAATAATTAGAATGTCTAGCCTCTAGGATATAAAGCGGATCTACGGAGATTTATGAAAACAATATACTATTTGGCAATATCTGTTCCTAAATCTATGGCCAGTATTTCCTCAGGAGAGAAGCTGCTGTAGTCTGAAATTGCCTGGTGTTAGGCAGGCAGAGAAACAAGCACTGGAAAGGATAAAGCCATGGTGCCGAGACCCTTCCAGCATGCCCTGGGATCGCTGCCCAACGCCTGCCTGCTCTCTGCATACCCTGCCTGAAGGCAGTGGGCAGCGAATCCCAGGTGAGCCATTCCTGGGCTTGTCTGCTGAAAGCCAGGCAGGCAGTTGGCACTGGAGTGGTGTACCATCGGAGCCTTCGTGGGCTCTCCCCTTGTGCCCACTGGGCACTGCACTTCCCTACAGGTCCAGACGAAGCGGGGCAGCGAGCTCAGTACCAGGCTCCTGGCCCCCCAAACCCGTGCCAGGTGGGATGGCAGCCAGTGCTGGCTGCACGAAGCACAGGGAAGTGCAAAACCACCGAGAGGCTGCCACAGAAGGAGGAGTCTGTGCAGAGCCTGCCTTGCACAAGCCCTGTCCTGCCAGTTCCACCGCAGCAAAAAGGATTAAAATAGGCTGCAGACTGCTCCTTCCTTAGGAAACCCCGCAATTGCTTAAACCCAAGAGAGACAGAAGGGCTGCGTGTCCTGGGGGAAGAGCCCTGCTCCAGTTCTGTGGGAGTGTGGGATACCCAAACTGGTCCGTTCTCTTCGGTCGCTGTAACCACCGTAAGATACAACTGCTGTTGTCAGCATCTAAATTTGGGCTTACCAAACACCAGAAGTAAGCATGCAATGCATAGAGGTTCTCTTAAAAGGCTCAGCTTCAGGAGGTGCTAAGCACCAAGGCTTTCCCACAGCAAAACACATACGCAAGTGTCTTAGACAGCTTTGGAGTCCTGACGTACATGTGTTGGATGTGTGGATGTGTCTGGTCCTCTCCTGTGTTGATGACCCACTCTTCAGTATCTTGCAGAATTGTGCCCTTGCTGATCAAGAGGAAATAGTTAATAACATCAAGCTGCAGGGTGAATGTGCTTTCCTAGTGACATGCAAATGCTCCTGGTGAGTTGTGCAGCCCTCCAGAGTTTCCAGCATCACTCTGATGGTGAGTGGCAGCAGAAGGAGGTGGCGAGCCTCGCGCCTCCCAAATGCAGGGGGACCTCATGACTACTCAGCAACGACTTACTTGTTTTACAGGTCCTCCCTGGATATGCTGCTGCACCTCCATCAATCCACTCACTCGACAGCCATCAGGCTGCTGCCAGGTCCTCTGTCCTGTTCTCATCGAGCTGTAAGCACGTGATGGATAGTTCTGTCACCCGCGGGCAATGGCAGCCGGGGGTATGTCGTGCAGGGAGAACTATGGTGTGAGTGGTTGGGTGGTCAGCAGAGCGATTCAAAGAAAATCCACTGGCACAAAATGGCAGACAAGAAATGCACAGCTAGGAAAGCATAAAAACCAGCACCACCAGAATGACAGGAAACAAGAAATAAGAAAACTCCGTGTATGTGGGCAGAGCCACGACCTACTCATTTAATCCATCAAAAATATGAACACACCAGATCACCATGGAGGTCAGCAAGTGCCAAAACAATGTATACCTGTAACAGGATCTGCTTGAACTCTGTATTTTAAACATTCTCCATGTGGACAGCTTTGCTCTAGCCACACTGCGCTGTTTGTGTATTCATATTTTTATTTAAAAACAAGAACAGAAGGGCAGAGGAATTAGGGAATAAAGCCGAGTTCTTCAGCAACTGAAGGTTGACTCCAGGGCGGTTTTGAAGAGAACTGCTCTCATCTACCTTCAGTAATGATAATGAAGAAATTGGGGCTTCTTCCACGGGAAGCAGAGGATTTATGAGAGAGCAGCTGGAGAGGCCAGGAGCAAAGGATAAACACAGAGATGGTAAAAGAGTATCTGACAAAACTCAACCTACATACTGTAAATCTGCTGGTCCAGACACAGTGTGCATGAGAATTTTAAAAGAAATCTCTGAAGACAATCTTGAAAAATAATCTCCTCTTCGTTGCAGGAGTTATCTGGGCCCTGGGAGAGGCCAATGCGCATCCCATTACAACAAAAAAAAGATTGAGAAGCTGGGACAGGAACCTGCCACCCACCTGCCTGAAGCTCTCTGGCAGGAGTCTTTCAGACTGTTGGGTTTTTTCCTCACCTCTCTGTCTCCTCCTTCCCTACATCATCTTGTTACTGCCTTACTGAGCTTACAGCTTCTGCCCCGGGCTCCACAAAACTCTTGGGAGCTGGGAGGCAAGGCAGCCTGCCTGCAGCCCGCGTACACAGCCCTGTTTCAGCCCCCCCGTACGTTGGTACTCCCCCTTTGCTTTTGCAGATGGAGCCTTTCTTTCCAAAACCCGAAGGGAGATGAATGTCAGTGGGGAGGGAAATCTACATCTTATTTTCAAACTCCAGCACTTCAAATAACCCACAGCTTTTTTAAGTGCAGTCCCTGGAAAACAAGAATTTCAATAACCTCCCTTCTCAGACAACCTGCTGAGCTGCCGTGCATCTCTTGCCCTCACCAGGAAGCAGATCCGTTGCCCTCCTCCCCAGCTCTTTCTTCTTTTGGGGGAAGGATGAAGATGTGAGAGAACTGGTATGATGTGGGGAGCAAAAGCAGGGGGAATCATTGCTATGAAATGTCTTGAGGACAAAGAAGCTCCCCTTTGCCCAGGTCCTCCCAGTGCACAACTCATGCTGGGGATGAATCAGAGAGCTCACGAGCCAAGCACACAAAGATGCGGTAATGAGGAGCTGATGTGGGATGCACCTTGAGCCACTCCAGCAGCTTGTGGTTTTGGGACCTCTGCAGTAACCCCAGCTGCTCTGCAATCAGTTGCTGCAAGGCACCCAGCCACACGCTCTCTTCAACCCAGAGGGACATTCAGCAGGTGTGGAGGTGGATCTGCGCTGCCTCTAACCCACTCCTTCCCTAGGTGTTACTACTGATTTTCTTCCCTTTTTGAACAGATCGTACTCATTATGCAGCCCGCTCCTCCATCTCCTGTGTGGCCTATCCTCTCAGAGTTGTTCTTGGAGTGCTATAACTAAGTGAATGAAAACCCTATAGATTTAAAGAATTTGGTGTGGGCTATAACTTGGTTGATGAATCACAAACTCATATAGTAGACAGGAAAATGAAACTTCAGAACTGGGAACAGTTTTAGTGCTGTTACCAGAGGAGACGGGACTGGAATTTGCATTTAAAGTTCCATTAAACAGAGAATGAGGTAATATCATTCTTATCAGCCTCACCAGTGGGCACTGAGCACAGCCTGGGATGCATCCCAGTCCACCTGGGAACATTACAGCCATGGGCTGAATGAAACAAGACCAGACCCAGCACTGACAAACAGCATCCTGGAACCTTGGAGAGAAAGAGGAATAGCTTGAGTAGCTGGAAAGCACTGAGATCAAGGCTAATGGGTGAGAGCCAAGCTAATACCATATATTTCTGCTGTTTAACAGCCCTGAACAGAGCTGACACCATTCAGCATGGAGGGCCAGGAAGGGAAGAGTGCTGTATGGCAGCTGCTGCGAGAGAGCCTGCTCTGGTGTCACCCCTCAGTAATGATGGCAACGCCGCCAGCAAGGTCCTCACCCACTTCTTTTGTCCCAAGCCCACCCGAGGACCTGCCAGCTGTGCACCAGCCCTGGTGATGGACCCCTCTTGCAACAGGCTCTTCTCTCCTGCCTCCCCCCGGGGAGAAGGACCAAGCAGCAGAGGTGTGGGCAGCGTGTCACAGCACATGTCTGCTGGCCCGAATGCAACCTGTTCTGTGGTGAAAATATGAAAAGTGTCTCACCATTTTGAGAAATACAGGCAATAAGTAGGTATTAGAAACAATACGGGATTAAAGCACATGGTTATGAAAGACTGAAGGAACCAAGGTTTTATAAATTAGCATTGTGAAGAGTCAGAGGGGATGCAATCTTGCTCTATAAATACCTTCAAGGTAACAATATAAATGAAGGAAGGGAATTATTCACAGTCTCAGAAGATGGCAGGACAAAGAGCCTAAAGTTAAGGAGGAAAAGCTGAGGCTGGATGTAAGACACACTCAGCAGCAAGTGTCCCTGGGCAGACATTCAGCTCCCCGTGGCACTCAAGGCTGGAGCAGAGCAGCAGCAGGCAGGGCAGCAGCAAGGAGCAGCCCATGAGCCTGCTCATCATGCACTGCTAATTGCTGCCAGATAAAAGCCAGAAATCTGAAGCTGTGGCTTGCCAACAAAACAACCCCCAGCAGAGCAGAGACACACTGTGAGCTGGAAGCTTTGTGTGTTTGCTGTGGTGAGAAGCTCTGCTTGCCCTGGAGCAGGGTCTGTCTCCTGTGCTATCCCAAGGTAGCAGAGGTGCAGGACTCCATGCTCCCATGAGATTGAAGCTGGGTTAGTGTCTCATTTACAGAGCAGCCTCTCCTTGGGGAGCTACCAGGGTGGGTGCTGGCCATGCAGGGTACCTCCCCACTCCGTTGGGGGCAGGAGGTAGGCAGACTCCAGAAGGCCCTGCCAGGCATTGCCACCCATCCCCATGGCCATGTCAGAGCAGCTCCTTGGAGGGCTGTGACCTACTACTACTTCGGTAAATCCAGAGCATACTCTGGCTCGGAATTAGGTGCGGACCAATCCAGCATTGAGTGCTGCCACGCGGTGGTGAAGGCGGCGTTCCATAACATAACACCACCCCACTGAGCCTTTTCGGTGGGGGCCTGAGACAACCCCAGGCTGACCTCAGGGGACACCTGGGCAGGTGCTGGCAAGAGTTTGCGGGCACAGGCCCAAGTTAAATTTCTCTGGTGACCAACTCAACTCTTCCCCAATGGACAGAAATCCCTGCAAGGTGCTCCCCAAGGCATGCTTTCCTTTCCACCACTGGCGTTAGGGACATGTCCCTGGTTGTGCTAGTACCACCATGGGGAGCATTTTGTTATTCTTAATTTAAGTTTCTTCCATTTTAATTCAGCCCATACTTCCCATTTATAGCCTCTCACATCATCTAAACCACAGAGTTCACAGGCTCACAGCTCAACGGTTTGTTCTGCTTTGGCCATGGCCCTGAAGAGTGACACTGTACCAACACAATGCATTCATATAGCAGGCTGTTAAAGGCTGGTGCTCAGATACGCAGAAGGGTACCAAGGTGAATTCCCAAGATATCCAGGTGCCCAATTTACACCTCCTTGCAAGGCTTAGAGCCTCCCAGCAAGAACCCTAAACCTGCAGAGATTTAGCTTAAAAACATGATCTCTTGACTGTATTCCTGAGAATATACTCGTCTTTGAAATGCTGAACAGGGATGAATGAAACACAGGACTCCATTTCCTCATGGTCTGAATGATTCCCACAAAAATACATGTGTCTTTCCAGGGTGTAGCTCACTTTCTGTGGTAGCTCGTGACCGTATTTATCTTTCCTCATTGATGTGTACAACACCCCCAGCTTTGGGATGACCTGCATGCACACAGTGTGCTGTTAATACTCCATTGGAGAACATTACTATAGAAGTCAATTAATACTCTGCCGGAGTACAGGGCCTGTGGCAACCTTCTGGAAGCTCCACAGAATCAGTAGGTTGTAGTTTACTGTTGCTTTTCATTCACCTGCTGACATCCCACTTCCCCCATCTCACCAGTCCCAGCTAACTTCTGAGGTATGACAGTAGCTGAGATTTAGGTGAGCCCATCATCCATCAGCTATGAAATTCAATCAAAAGGAATATTTGTATCAAGGGAAATAATAAAGTTTTATATAATATGTATTAGTAAATTAAGCTTGATGTAATATAGCTATTTAGATACTATTATATACAATAATAAAGAGGCCACACCACGGCCAAGCAGGGGGGCAATGGGATCTCCTGGCCGGCACTCAGGTGCTCTATTTTTACACTCCAGAGCTTCACCAGCTCTTTGGGCCCTGAAACCTGCTGGCAGTTCATCTGCAAGTGATTCCTCACCAAGACCTGTCAGTCTTTCTCAGAGTCACCACTTCCAGAGCCCTCATTCCCTATTGGTCGCCATCCTTCCTTGGCTTTAGATAATGAGTTTGCTATTGCTCATGCTGGAAAACACAGTGTTTGCCTGCTCCTGTGTTATGTGCTGCAGTCTGGATTGCTTTGGAAATGACTCTGCTGTTCATCACCTACGACGCCTGGAAGGGTGGCTGTGGGGTAACAGCCGCTGCTCCTGGCAGGCAGCTCAGCGGTTCGTGCCAGTTGGAGGGACCTTCTTCCCCATAGCAGGAAACTGGCAGCACGAGCACTCGCTTTCCTCCTTCACCACCCACCTACCCTCGGCGGGCTGGCAAACACCATTTGCTGGGTTCCCTCACGCTGTTGCAGGCTCACAGGTTTCTCAAGACATCTTTGAAGGAGTCTGGAAGCAGAGGGTGAGTAGTGAGATGACACAGTATGAAGATTATATGAGATTATTCAGGTTACTGAAAAGAAGTTACACACAGCTAAAGCTGATTGCAAAGAGTGAAGGGCAATCTCACAATATTGAGTCAGTGAGTTTTAAAACTAAATTCAGTGTTTATAGCTGCAAAATAATACGCTGGGGAAAAAAGTAACCTGAACTCTTGAGTACAAAGCAAGGGCCAAAAAGGAAGTGTTAATGCTGTGAAAGGAGCTGTGGAGTAACTGCAGAAGACTCTCTGAAAACAACACTTCACCACTCAGTACCAGTCTAAAAAGTAAATCTAAGACTAGGGATTATTCAAAAGAGTGTAGAACCAACCAGATGCAATCACTGTTGCTCTCTAAATATCGTGTCTTGAATACTGCGCCCTGCACTGATCCCTTCTCTTTTCATCATTTGCCCTCCCTCCCTACTTGAAGGCACTGCCAATGTACTGGAGGAGGCAGGAAATCCTGTGCTATCGGTATAGCGACCAGCCACTGGGGCAAGACAGGCTGACCAGTGACAGGAGGAAATCTGTTGACAGTAGGTCCTGGGCTGGGTTTGGGTTCATTATCCCCAGCAGCTGCTGGCCCAGGCGTTAGGAGGGGCTGCAGCTGGGAGGGGCCACAGTGGGATAAACAACTGGGAGGGGCCAGGCAGGGGGAGAGTCGGTACCACACTGACTCCTGCCCCTATATAAGGGAGGGCTGGCAGAGACACCTGTTTTTAGCTTTGTTTGGTATGTAGCTTCAAAGTGGCTGGAGCAGGAAAACTGTGATGTCTTGGGCACAGGTAGAGTTTTCCCTGATTTTTATTACTTGTTTTGTCTACCATTAGTGCTATTGTTATTGCTGTTGTTTTGTTAAACTCTCCTTATCTCAACCCCTGGGGTCTGACCTTTTTTCTTCCTCCTGATTCTCCTTTCCATCCCACTGGAAGGTGTGTGCAGGGTGGGAGCAGGAGAGATGGCTGCATGTTGTTAGCTGCCAGCAGAGGTTAAACCATGACACAGTATATCATTCAAGGTTAAAGGACAAGAACTTGCCACAAAGAGACTAGAAGGATTCTACAGTTTAGAATGACTGGACAATAAGATTTCATCAAAATCAATGTAGATACCTGTGAAGTGCTGTAATGAGAATACACAAATCTAATTTCCAGTACATGTGTTGATCTGTGACTTAGTTATTACCACACCGAGAAAAGATTTTTGAGGTTATCACAGAGAAATGCCTGGAAATGTCATCCCAGTGTTCAGTGGAGATCAGAAAAGCAAGTAGAATGATTGAGGAAGGAATACAGACTAAACCACTGAGCAGCATCTGGTCAGTATAGAACCCATGCACTGTGGGTGCTGGGTGCAGCTCTGGTCCCCCCTGGAAAAGCAGAGAGCAGAGGTGGAAAAGGAGGGAGCAAAGTATCAAGGGCATTTCAAAACCTCAGGTACACAGGGATACTGGAATGGCTAAACAGATGTGGGTATGGTCCTGAATGGTTCAGAAAAGACAAACTGGGATCTACTGTCCAATGCCTCTTTCAATACAAGAGACTTGGGCCGTGAGCGGCATGACGCCGTGGAGGAGGCTCAACAGCAGGCAGAGGAGATACAGAGATACCCCTTCAGAGAAGAAGCAAACGAGCTGAAGAACTTTGTCAGAGGATGCTGAGCATGGTGAAGGATGGCAGCATTCAAGAAGCAATTTGATCAGATTAATGAAAGAAAATGTCCATAAATAAAAAAAAGCCCACCTTTTCTTTAGGAAGAGCCTGCCTTGTGACTGGTCTGATCAGGAAGACACCTGCTGTTGTCCCCTGCTTGGTCTCCATGGACTTTTGGTGCAATCCCCCATAACCTCTTGAGACCTGAGGGCAGCAAACTGAGAAAACACCCGTGTAAAGGGAGATTAGGATTATGCAGCCTGTAAAAGACAGAGCTGAGGAGATGCCATAGAAGTGTATAAAATAAAAAATGAGAAAGTGATCCAAGAAACTATTTCTCACTACACAGGAACTGGTAAGCTCCCAGATGAAATGGGTGTAAAAATCAGCAAAAGCAAGTGCTTTTCTATTATATGTATGTATAAAAAATTGTGGAATTCATTGCCACAAGATACTGCAGACTATAGATGGTCTTAGAATGGGATTAAACAAATTCATGAAGGACAGACACGCTTGTGGCTGAGACACACTCCTGTGGCTGCAAATGTTCTTTTGGAAGCAGAGAAGAGCTAACATGTTACAGCTCTGGCTAATTCCTCCCTAGCCCTAGTGGCTGAATACACATTCTTAGCTTTCCAAAAACTCTGTAACATTCTGCATATGTATTATAAAAAGTATTAAGTGTAAGCTTATGGTTTCTGGTATATTCTTAGCCTTCGATGGAGAATGCAAATGCTATTTTAGAGCATACTGTGAAGAAGGCTTGTTGCCAAGACAAGCCTTTGGTGCAGACTGTCTACTTTCATCTCGTATCAGGGCTTTCTGCACTCAAGTTTTTTCACAATTTTTATGCCGTCGACAAACTAATTATTAACAATTAAAATTTCCCTTTACTGCTAAAACTTTCAAAATCTGCATGGCCAGGAACTGATTGCTCCGGGCTCTTTCGTCACATCTCTTGTGAGTATTCCTCACTTCCCATTGCACTGTCAAACCTGCTTCTGAACTGTTGAAGAGCCACCCTCTGATCTTGAGCATGCTTGCTTGTATGTTCCTAATTTATTAAGGAGAATATTTGGTGTTAGGCAAATGGAAGTGTATCTGTAGATGGTATTAATAGACTATTACTCTTTAGAATTGAACTCGTGAGCTATTCAAAAATCTATCAAATTATCTCAGTATTTTCCATCAGCTTAATGAGGACGAATTATATTTGCTAATTTTAGTTCTTAGCCAATGTGCTGTATCGGACATTTCATTCTCTTGCAGTGGCTAGTTGGCCAGATGGAGGGCCTGCAACTGCATCTTAAGTACTCAAACTATTAGTTTTTAACATATCCCTGAAATTATCTTTGTTCCACAACTTCTTGAAAACCAACCGTAATGATCTGGACAGCTTCCTGGCTGTCTCCTACCAGATTCTCAGATGCAAATTATCTAAGCTACTGATTTAAAAATGGTGCTATGCATTTGCCTTCCATGATCAACGAGAGTTAATTATGTCTCGCCATCATTTAACGTGACAGTGTCATCTATCTTCTCCTCTGGAGACAGAGGGTGATGATTTATAAAAAATTGTGCTTTCACAATTTCATCATTTCTAGTAATAGACCAATATTACTGTTAGGATTGTTTTCATTCCAAATACACTTACCAAAAAAAGGTTTTAAAAAATTAATTATGTTAGGCATAGCTTTCTGGTTCCATCCTGACTGATTCTCCTTTTAAAAAATGATGAAGATTAGTCTGGATTTCAGGTTCTTCTGTGCTGTTTGGCTTGCGATTATCTTCCGGCAGTGAAAAATACTGCTCAACTCCAACTGCAAAGATAACTTGAAATAAATATGAAATGGAAGAAAACGTGCAAATGAGTCAGTACTGGTGAGAGCTTTCTCCCACTTCTGATCATGGCTCTGATTTCAATTGCTCCTAAAGTTCTCCCTGTCTTATTAAAATATTGGAAACGGGTTTGTGGAAGGGTGAACTTAGTTTGGTGTGTGCCACATCCCTTCGGCACGGCCTCCCAACAACTGTGTCCACCTAGGAGCTAAGCAGTGGAATGGAGGCAGATGGCCATGGCTAGGAGATGCTGGAGGCAGGGGGGATGGACTGTGGCTCTCTAAGGAGGTGGGAGCCAGGCACCAGTCACCCATTCCTGACATCCCCAGTGTGCAGTGCCCCCCTTCTCACTACAGCAAGGGGAGGCAGCTATTATGGCTGAAATGCATCTTGCATCTCAGTCACTGCTTTGAAGATGCTTGTAGTTTCCTTACCCTAGCTCAGATGATATCTTTAAGCCTTTCAGCAAAAATCCATCCTGCCTTTTTGCCTGGGCATAGAAACCAGACGTCATAAAGCTTTCAATCATAAATTTTGCAGAGGCATAGCAAATCGTATTTGAAGGAAAGGGTTCAGTCAGTTTAAATTAAGCTGTTCTGTTTTCCTTTACATTGATGACCTACAGGTTTTAAAATTGTGTAACTTAAGTGTCCAAAAAACTGAGTTTATTAGCTTCTATGTAATATCGATGACAGATTTGTTCTCCCTTTCAGTTAGGTTAGAACATCAAATAATGTTGATGTATATCATTCTGAAGATGGTTTCAGAAATACTGTCTATGAAATTAGTGGAAATTTTGCTATTGACTTTGATGGGCCCAAGGTTTCACCCCTAGCAATTACCAGTCATTCTACTGTATAACTTGGCTCCCTGAAGGTCTGCCGAGCTCAGCGTAATTATAACACAGTGTGTAATCAGGTTGGCAGGACATGCAACAAGCAAGGAGAATCATGTCTCCCCTTTTAATTTTAAAATAAGATATTTCCCAAAAGGAAGGGTAAATATAAATGAATATGTTTTCATTATGAATGTCTAGAATGCAAGCTAATGATTAGGATGAGTTACAGAAAAAAGATTCAACAAAACATCATGTTTGAAAATATTTACATGTTCTATTTCATCTCTAATGAGGGAGAAGATGATGTGCAGTTAAGGCTGCCAGGCCGTTCTCTAATATGACTGGCATATTCTCTCTACAAGGAGAGAAATGAGAGAGGGGCGTGGTGGGGAGAGACAGGGACCAAGAGCAAGACTTGTGAGCACAGGTTGGAGTCAGCCTTAAATGAGAATCTCCTTTAGCTTTGCAAGTACATGAGGCAACTGGCATTATTTAGAAAGATATTGCCAAGGTCACCCAGCTCCCTACTCACTTCCCTTCTCCCTTACGACTGTTTGCAAACTTGCTGATATTCTCAATATTTGTTTGCCTTCCTCCCAAATGCTCCAGTGCTCTTATTTTAAACAAAATGCACAACACCCCTCCTCACCCCGCAGTGTCCTCTGACTCCAGCAGCCACCAGAGACCCTGTTCCACCACTGCCAGCTGCACAGTGGGGCAGACCCTGAGCGAATCCTCCGCAGCGCGTGTGCAAAGGCCGTGGGCGCAGCCTGGCCCTTCCCCTGGCCAGGAGGTATGATGCCTGTGCTCAACACCCAGCACAAACCCTAACCCTGATTTTCAAGGAGCATCCCCGTCAGGCTGAAATAGCTCTGATTTTGCTGGAATTCAGA
>VWZY01005560.1:388660-401062 GCA_013399075.1 Chloroceryle aenea | reverse complement strand
TTTTGAGGAGGGCCAGAGAAGACGCTGAGAGTTCCCAGCTACAACGCTTTCAGATCCTTGTTTGAAAGTGTTTTAAACAAGGGACATCAGAAGCTGAGATACAAAGCAACCTTTTGAAGTTAAAAGTGGGACTGCATGAAAATGAACTGCTTGTCTGTGAAAAGAGTCAAGTGTGAAAGGATAGGATGGTTTCACTAAATGAATTTGATAGTCTGAATAAGTGTGGCAAGGCAGAGAGGAGAGTCTGGAAAGGTCAGGACTGAGCATGTGACTGTAGACGAGGCGGTGGAAAGACATGAAAGGAATTGAGTGGAAATGCCTTGGTTTACTTTTTTTTTTTTTCTTAGAAGTGATTTATTTATTTTGGTGAAGGTGGTCATAAAAAGTGAACTTTAGAAGCTTGCTGTGGAGAAATGGAGAATCTGTTTCCTTTGGGATCTTGAACCTTTTCCATTCAACTTTTGTGTGGTTTCAAACAGCTGAAGGATCAAAGCCCTGAGGAACTCCTTGTTACGTGTGCAGTTCCGTTCGTAGGACTGCTCCATTCTACACGCTCTGCGGTTGAGTGCTTCAGCAGCTTTTTACCCAAGTACAGGAGTTCTTATTATTGCTGGCTTGTTGCCTCCAATAATTTGTGACATATTTTCTAGGGCCCTGATACTGCTCCAAAGGATAAATGTGTGATGTCTGCATTCGGTGTAGACAGATGTGAGATGGAATGTCTTGGTAGCAGGGAAAGGAAGCTTTTGCAAAGTGATGGTCTCCAGGTTGACTGTCACCCCTTGGGGTGGGATCTGAGACCAGCAGCAGTTCCATCAAACCTTCAGCTCTGTACAGTAGTGATTGAGGAAAGCATATCGATTCTTACGAAATGCTATGAAAAGAGTAAAGCATAAGATACAGGAGATTATTACGCCATGTCTAAATCCATGATTTGTCCATATCTTAGATACTGTCTCAGCTGCCCTTACTTTCACCTCAAGAAGAATGTAAAGCAGCTAGAAGAGTGGAGAAACACAACACAAGTCACTGGAGATCTGGAATGGCTTCCATGTGACAAAAGACTGGGAAAAGGATGGCTAAAGAAGGATGTGACAGAGGTCTGTGAAATTGTGAGTAGCTTGTAGAGGGTTTGGCTCTTCTATCTCCCAGTGTAAGAGCAAGGGTAAGTCAGCTAAACTTTGTAGGAGCCAGGTTCAGAGCCTGGCAGGAGGGAGTGGTTCTTCACATAGGGGTAGAAAGAAAGCCTGTGGAACTCCTGGAAAAGGTCTTCTGCGGACTACTCGGTGAACAAATGATGACGGTCGAAGGAAGTCCCTACCAGTGGAAGTACTGAAGGCTACTGAAAGGTTCCTGGGGGGGAGTGCAGACGTGCTCACTATATACTTGATATACTTGCTCTTTTCTAGCTCTGGGCTTACAGGCTGTGTTGGAGGCAGGGTGTTAGACTAGAGGGCATGTGGTGTGACCCAGCACATCCAGTTTTACGCCTGTGTCCTGTGCTTTGCCATGAACTTTGTGTCCCTGGTTTGATTAACAGAGGGCAAGCCCTCTGCGGGAAAGCCTTTTCTGTGGAACTTCACTTTCTTGAGCAAGACCAATGAGCAGATCAGCTGTAGCTGGCAAAAGCTGAAAGTGAGGAGCGGGGAGTTGCTGTTTGCCCATTCCCAGTTGCTGTAGCTTACCTTACACTGTTTTTGTGCTGGGCCGTTTCGTTGAAGCAGCAGAAAAATAACTTTGGTGTGGGGGGGAAGAGCTGAAGAGCTTTCTGCTGGTTAGTGGGTTAAAGCAGCTTATAGGTGCAGCAAATGCCCAAGGGGATGGGACTGCACAGCCCAGAGAAGGCATCGAGGCATCCTCCTTCGATCAGTAGTGATCCTGGAGATGGCTCGGATGTCTCGGGGGCGCAGCCCACCCATCTCCCAGCTGCCAGACTCTCCTGCTTACGCTGACTTTCATGGTTGTGACAGCAACTTGGGGAAGCCTACAGCTCAGAAGTTAAAAGAAAACTATCGAATTCTGCTGCAGTCTTTGCAGCTTTTTAGCAAGCTGAGGCTGATCACAAATGGTGCTCCAGGAGGGCTCCCTGCCAGCATCGGGTAAATGGCATCAGTGCCCGAACAGGCACGAGCAGTCCTTTCTGCAGCGGGGGAAACCTCCCTTGCAGAACCAGACTGCTGCTGCTGCGGCTGTGGAGCCGCCCGCCCCAGGGTGGGACGGACCGCGACTCAACTCTGCCGGCCATCTGGACCGCGCGAGCGGTGCTGCTACCGGCCCCGTGACCTGGCGTGCTGGGGCATGAGGAGGCACCGGGGTCTGCAGGTGGGCAGGAGCTGCGTAGGGTTGGAGAGTGGCTTCAGAAAGGGAAGGTGTTGGGCATTAGATCTGGAGCGCTTTTCCTTCGTGTTTGTGGGTGATCGTGTGGAGATGTTGCTTGCCCAGGGACCAGCAAAAAGCTGGTAGTTCTGCCTCTGGGCGAGCAGGTTGTTCTCATCTCTGCTGGGACGAGCGCTGCTGTGTACGCAGCGCCGACCGAGGTCTCAACGTAACGCGTTACTACTGTGTGCAAAAGAGCAGCGTTTGCAAATGTGCCCGTTTGTTTTAAAACCAGACAGATCCTGCCTTATGCTGCCTCCTTTTGCCATCACAGCCCCCAGAAGGCTGTGAGAAGCTGTGATTGATCTTCGGGGCTTTTTATTTTTATAGGATAGGGAGCAAAAACAGGCCACTATACAAAATGAAAAGTAGCTCTGATTTTGGTGGAAGGGACATAGACATCTGTGAGCAACAACGGCGGAGGATGAAGATTTGTGTTTGAATTCTTCTAAGAGAACTAACACTTGAGATTGATGGAAAAAATGTGTTTACTTCTAAAAAATACAATACAATATTAATGACTTCCAACTATTCTGCAAATATCTTCATCTTTCTAGGTAGATCTTTCTGCTGTACCTATTTCAAAAGAGATTTACTCTACTGCTTCTATCTAGTCCTACATGTCAAAATAATTTTTCTTTCATGGACAGGCCAGCAAAATGTCATGTAGACTTTTTTTTCCATTATCATTTTGGTACGGGCAGGTCAACAGCACTTTATATGGGACTAGAAGATTTCCCTGCTTCTGCAGGGCTGTGTGAACTCGCTATCTGTGGCCTACTTTTCAACACTTCTGTAGTGGTTTAGATTCTCACAAAATTGCGTTTTGTTTCTTCCAGAAAGCTGTGCAGTTCAGTTTTAAAAGGGGGCTAGTTCAGGGTGTGTGTCTAGCTGAGGATCATTAATAGCTTCTCTATTCAGTACAGCTTTGCAGTAGAGCTCCTTCCGGAGTGATGCTATTAAATAATTCACTTACTTTCCTCAACTTCTTTTGCTGGTGGCCTAGCTTTTAAAACCTTTACTAAAATGTTGTTTGAGATACTAATCTGATTTCCTCTTTAGAAATCAATTCTGTTGGTGCATATTCTGTGGGGGAAGATGTTCTGTTACGAGAGAAGCGCATGTGACTTTCATGATGGGTTTTGAAAACCTCATGAACAGAGGCAGGACTGGTGACAGGATGACTGTAGAGAAGTAGCACACTTTGTTTAGCTCTCAGAGTGCATGTGTTAGGATTTTGGATATTAAGGTAGGTAAAACAGGCTATGTAAATGGAAATACATTTGGAGTGGTGGAAAGTAGAAAAAAAAAGATAAAAAAAAACATAAAAGAAAGACTTGATGTACATTTAAAGTTATTTTGGTCATAGTCACGAAAGCTTTTAAAAACTGAAGCACTCCAGTGAAGGGGGTGGGTTATAATGTAACTAACAACTTTATTTTGAGAAGTTGCTCCCTAAACTTCTCCCACGGCCATCCTTTTGGGAGTTTCTTTCTGCAGGGGGTATGGCCTGGAGTCGTGGCGTGCTTGGGCGAGTCGTGGCATGCTCGGGCACCCGCCATGGCTCCTCAGCCTGATTTTTACCTGGGGTTTGCACCGGCTCATTTCTTCATCCTGGGAAGTGGCTCGTAGTGAGTGATTTGCAACAGTCATTTATTCCATGCTGCCCGATAGCCTTTATTTACTCCTTGGTACGCTGCCAGCAATAACTATTAAATCCAGGCTTTTACCTGCATTTTGTTGAGGGCAGATTTGAACAGATTTCTGATGAGATCTTTGTTCTTTTGCTGTGATATTTTTTTGATGCTTCACAGACGTGTTTAACAGTCTTCAGTCCCTTTTTTGCCGGGGTGCATGGAGGAAACTGGCATTCCCTTGAGCGTGGTGAGCTTGCCTGGTGGTGGTTGTCAGCCTGCCAGTACTCTGCCGGGGGGCTGTGCCCGCCCTGGTGTCCTCGGGTCCCACGGGATGTGCCTAAAGGTGTTCCCCCTTTTACACTGGTGGGGCATGACATGGTCATGCTGCTGTCTCTCTCTGAAGTGCTGTGCTCAGGGTTACCCTGTGGACATTGTGGCCTCAAGCAGCAAACTTCTTAGCTGGGAGCCTAGGAGAGGTCTGTGCCTGGAGGAGAGTCAGTCTTTTTTCCATGTTAGGAGTTGTCTCAAACCTCTCTCTTCTCAAGGCCGGGACTGGGTTTTGTTGGAGCAGGCTGATGGACCTGTTTTCCTTTGTCGACTGTGTGCTCACAGCAGAAGCTGCCTGGTGTACCCAAGATGTCATGAGGGCTTTGCTTGGCCAGGTAACCAGACCCTGGGGGTGAACTTCAGGTTGGTTGTCCTGGTGGCATAATGCTCCAGTGCAGTGATACGCAGCAGACCTTTCAGTGAACAGCAGCAGGTGGATAGGGATTGTGTTGGGAAGCAGCAGCCCAAGTGATGTGGTTGGGAGGGCGTTATCCAGCTGTTGTTCTTGCAGGGGTGTTTCTCATGATGCTGAAGAGCAGCCAGTTAGAGCTCCACTTGCTCTATCTCCGGCATGAGGCTGGTGGCAGAGTGCCTTGGCAGGAGGCTGCACTCAGCAGGGCTCTGCTAAATCTCTATACTGCACGACTTCGGCAGCCCTCGCAGCTGGATGTGCATGGTGCTCAGCTTGCAGGCACCTGTGCTTCAAACGGCGCTTTGACTTCCGCTTAAAGGTGCGAACAGAGCTTACTTGCTGGCAAGTGGAGTCCCTGAAGGTGTGCAGACCACACGTGTGTGTTTGTCCTCCATCCCAGCCCCTCACACCGTGCCCGTGCGCGTGCAGAATCAGCGATGGTGAACCTGAGGACGTCTCCTCTCGAGTGCTGTGGTTGCCCAGCTGGTTCTCCACCAGGTATGCTCCGTTCCCTGGTCGGTGGAGCTGCAGCCGCAGTGCTTGCACAGTTTTATTGCTGCCCCTTTCCACCTCTATTGCTCATTCCAAGACTATTTGTAGGTGCTAATGATTTGCTGCAAAAACTGCTGCGGGAAGTGAAACATTACCCCATTGTGTCTGTCTTTATTTTAGCCTGGAAAACAGCATTTGACTCATTCACAGCATGATGTGCAATGTTTATGGTGCTTGAAATGCTTGCAAATACATGTTGCAAGCAAGAGCATAAGCAAGGTCTTAAGCCACGTGGAGTGGTTTAATATATCTGAAACTGCTTCCTGGGTAACTTCGGGATCTTATCAGTACAGAGGACTGACTCAGGGTAATTCAATCAACATTACTCATTTTTAAGGTCATAAATTGATATACCTCCAAATTAGCCAAAATACTTCTGTTGAGGCAGAAATTGTTCAGGTCTCAAACTCCAGCAATAGTCTGCAAGTAAATAAAACACTGTTTGAGTTTTACTTAGGAGCTTTGTATAAGGAATTTTTTAGAAGACATGCCAGGAAAGGTGGACAGTGATCATCTGTGACTAGGAAGATTTGAGAGGGCAAGAAACGGAACTGTTCAAAAAAAGGCAAACCAGAAGGGGCCCAAGAAGTCTAGAATGTAATAAATGTAGGGAATCTAGGTCAGGAGACTGTTCTTGTGTCGTGAGGTAGAAAGGAAATCTGAAACACTTGGAAATTGGTCAGTTAAAGACGAATGAAATGAAAACCCTTTTTACATTGTGTGTGAGGGAGGAATGTAGAAGGTGTTCTGATGGGAGGTCAGTTTTTGACATGCAGAAGAGGGTTAGATATTTACACAGGTAATGGAGATATTTATGTGGGTATTGGAATTTGTGAAAATATTTAAAGAAGCAGCAGAGTGTCCTACTTTTTTTTTTTTTTAGCAATTCCAAACTGTTAAATGACCAGGATGATGCTTAAACTGAACTAGACAGCATTTTCTCTGTTAGAGGTTCTTGTATCTTCCTCCCCTGAGCTCCCCAGTGTCTCTGTAGCAGATTGGTGGTGGCTGCATGGGCATCAAGGCTGGTCCTGCCTTGCCTGTAGCATCCCCTGAGACTGGACATCCTCTGAAAGATGGGCAAAGTGCACTTCATAGACCACCATGCATGTGAAAATTAGTTAGAGGACACAGCCTTCCTGTGGGAAACTGGCAGATTGTGTTCTCTTTGACAGGCATTTTATCTGAAGGTACAACTGTAATGGATTTTTATATTGGGATTAATACAGGTATCTGGTGTGATTTCTGCTGACTTGGTGCAGTGTTCCCCTTGACATCTGTGGACGTTAGCTCAGGGTCCCTTAAAATCAATCCTATATGCCGGGTTAGCTACTGTATTAAAAGGTCTGTCGACCCTTACTTGGGAACTTTACACAGCTGAACAAAAATATTTTAAATGGTAAGCAAAAGACTTGTATGTTTTTAATCCACGAGGAATTACCTAATTACCATGGTCCCAAAAGTCTGCCCAAAAGTCTTGCCCAGCCAGCAGTATTTTTAGCAGTCTGTCTCTAAAGCAGGTCACGTAGGTTCTTTTTAGATACAACTTACTACTAAAATATTCTTTGTTTTGGGAACACTTCATTCATTTCTCAGAACTGGGACGATTACCGAAGGTCATCTCGGAGGAAAAAACTGTTTTTAAACCTTGAAGTTTAACCTTGGGAAATGTGATGGCAAAAACTCGATGTGCCAGGCAGAACGGAGGTTGCAGTCACCCTGACAAAAACTGTTGGAGCAATTATGATTGAACAGAAAGGACAGGAGAAAATGGAGGATTTGAAATTTGTGTGGCTGATCCCTCGTTACATCCATCTTGCAAACCGAGGTATCAGATAATTGGTGTTGCTGGTCCACGCGTGACAAAATGGAGCTGCACAGATTTACCTACCTGCAGTTATCATTAACAACTTTGGATGAAAATATTAACAAACAAGCAAACAGAAAACCAAAGTGTTTTTTGTGATTGAATGACAGCAAAAGGGTCTTTAAATGGGTGTGTTGTTAGGGGAAAATACATCGTTCCTTAAAATATCTAATCTGCAGTTCAAAAGAATGTATTTAGAACCAGCGTCTAAGCTAATTCTCAGTGAAAACTGGAATATTTCTGGGAAAGTTGCCATCCTCATGTTCTCTTCTTTTCTCCCTCCTGTGCAGAAGTAACCTGAAAGCCATCCTGTATTTGAGAAAATCACCAGCCACAAGATGACTGGATTGTGGCAGTTGGTGTCAGACTGATGGCACGATGCAACGGGAGCGTTCAATAAACATAACTGGGCAAGTTGGGTAAAAGTTCTGGTGTTGAGTTCTAAACCACCGTGCCTACGAGCTCTTGCAGCGTTGTCTCTGAATAATGCATGCTGGTGAAATGATCCGTGCTGCGAGAGACAGGCTGGCTGTACATGGGCTGGCTAGTCAAGCACTGCAGAAAGGAGTGGGAAAACAAAGCGGGCACAGCAGCCCGGATAGCCTGGCTTTCAGTTACACTCTACAGTTTTCCTTTAAAAAACGTCACTAACCTCGGTATGCTACAGCAACCAAAGAGAGCCCTGAGGTTTACACCTGGGTAGATGTGGTGTCTGGTGATGTGCCTGACACGGAGTGCCAGGATAGGGTTCCTTTGTTCTGAGCAGTTCTTTGGCATTCATGTCTATTGGCATTCGTGTATTGGCATTCCTGCTGTCCAGGTAAAAATGTGCATGTTGCATGGAGACACTGTAGTCGGAGAAGGTTTTGTGTCTGCTTGGTTTTTCAGCTTCCACCCCGGTGATGAGTGAACTCCAAAGCCAGCCACCCACCTGCCGGGAGGTGCAATACCATAAACTTGAGTTTCCTTGCTTTGCTGTTGTTGGAGAGGTAGAAATGCCTGCTGTGATAAGATACAAGAGTTAATTAAAAAAAAAAATCTGAAAAAAAAAGAGCATACACACAGTGTTAAAATTTGTTACTTCTTTTCTTTGTTTACTGCTGGTGTGTTCTGCAAACAGGAGGAGGTTTGCCTTCCTCCTCCTTCGTACGTTTCTGTTACGGAAACTATGCTGGGAAGGAAATCAGTATTTGCCTAATCATTTTCTGAGCAATTAATGACCTTCAGACAGCTTGAGAGCTGCCCAGGGTCACTGTTTGGCCCCGGTGTAGAGGTGCCTTGCACTATTTATCCACCCCTCCCTCGCCGGGTTGGTGCAGAGGTGTTTGCAGGAGGAGCCAGTGGTATCTCCTGTGGGAGACCCCTCAGCATGTCTTCAGCTTGCTGCTGCTCATCTCATCTGTGGGAGAGAACTCTTCTTAATTGGCCCCCTAAGTCTGTGGTGAGCCTGGTTGTAATACCGGGGCCTTAGAAAGGTGTTACAAGGAAGCTTTCAGACACTTAACCTTGTTGTCCTTCCTTTTTAAATGTGTCCACCTACTACCACATACAGTCAGAATCAGACTTGTCTCATCCCAGTGGTATTTGCATCCATTTTAATACTGCAGACTCCTGTGATCATTTTTTCTACGCTGCTTGCCACCCAGAGTGGGCATGTTTAGCTGTTGCTTCTCTTGCTTGATGTGGCTTTTTTTTTTTTTGCATGTGCAGCCAAGGTTTCATTAATCTTTCTTGCTACCAGATCACACTACAAACCTTGTAAGAATTTCTTGGCTCCTCAGTTTGTCACTCCCACTGAATATTTCTTTGAGATTATTTTCCTGTTGGATGTCTTCGCTGCACTTTCCCAAGGAGAACCTTATTTTTAATTGCCTGCTTCTCAACTTTCTCTGTCCTCGCTGGGGCTTGCAACTCCTAAATTTAGTATCATCCACAGATTTCAAGAACACACGGTTTACTCCTGTTCTGCATCATTAACTAAGATTTTTGAAGTAAGTGAATATATAAGAAAATTTCTTTTATCCTTGAGAGATACTTTCAAAGATTCGGTATGTGATTCTGATTTTCTTTTGTTTATTTTTTCTGCGTGCAGTGTTTTGTCTGCATCAAAACTGTTTTCTTAAATAATTTTAAAACTGTATCATTTGATACAGTCAAACAGTGCACTGACGTTGAAGTGTATTTTATCTGCTGTGTGCTTGCTGTCCACAAACTGCAATTCTCTAAAGTGATGGGCTGCGGCAGATTTTGCACATACTTTAGAAACTCCACTTCTCATTTCAGTTCAAGATAATATCTTCCAGGGGTCTTAGGGGCTGATTCCTCATATCTGAATAAAACTGCTCTTTCAGGAGAAGGAAAATTTACTTGCTCATATGATAACAATTTCCCTGTGTTTTTGCTCTGAAGTTGAGGTCTAGGCGTGTCTTTCATCTACAGATACTCCTGTCATAAAGGAAGTAGTGGCTGCACTAACCTTGTTTGCTAATTTGTCTCCGCTGGCTCAAGGCCTTGGAGTAAATGATGTTAGGGACTGGCTCTGATGCATACGTCTACATTTCCTAAGGCTTTTGCTTGCAATTATTGCTGCCTGTGTTTAACGGCCGTCAGTTGGTACTTCAGTGAGGCAGCAGAGGAGAGCGCGGAGCTGCAGCGGTGGGCATTGCCAGCAGTGCTTGCTGAGAAGAGCTGCCCGTCATAGTTTCGCTGTCTCTGTGGTTGAGTGTGCATGGTTTTCACTGTAGGTATCTGAAATGTTGAGTTTCTTTGTAGTGCAGCTGCTCCTTGTCTCAGCTGAGAATCTGTGTGTGTGCATATACACATGAATGCGTTGTAAGTTCGTAATTACATTCTAACTGTTCAGATTTTCCTTTATTTTTTGCTTTAGATTTTAAAAGGTGGTCAGTGTAGCAAGCTACTTAATTCTTATTCCTTCATCATTTATTAATGGTCCAGCCTATCCTTGTAATGGCCACAGAGCATTAGCTGGTTTGGCTTTTATACTGTGCTTATCTTTCCCTGCAGGCTGTGGCTGGCTGCGTAATTTTCGTTAGGGTGTCTTCCTCCCCTTCCCAGTGCAGAGGCTTATGGAGATGCAGACACTGGCATAGTCTCCCTGGAGCTTGATTCTTGTATCCTTGCCTTGCAGAAGGCCTGGACTTAATAAACTTCTGGCTTATGTTGTAGATGTCACAAGATTGTTCTACACTCTTGATCATTTCTTCCACCGCCACTCTTTTCATTCTTTCTTCCACTCGACCTTATTCTGCTTTTAATGTCATGTGGCTTTTGTTCCTGGAGTGAATCTCCAGGACTCTGATGGCCACCTTGAATGGTAGTTCCTAGTTCACCTGTGTGCCAAATCCGTGTCATTATTTGGCACCAAAACTTTTATTGTCTTGCATCACCGGTAGCTTGTTCTTGTTGGTAGGAAACCGCTTCGGGAGAGTTTCCCTTCTTGGGAGATCTCTCATAGCTGTGTTAAGTGCCATGTGTTGTGGCCTCTTGCTGCCTAATTTTTTGTGTGTATATGCCAGTCAACAAGAAGCCAGTCTAACTGAACCCCTTCTGAGCGTGGTGTCTGCGCTCTGGGTGTGCTGCTGTTTGCTCCTCTCCATCACCCAGTCCTGAGGCTGGTGGTGAATACCAGAGCTCTCCCTACCAGTTGTGCCCACTCAGTTTCTGTATTAAATTCTTTCCTTAAACATACCAAACTTCTTCTGAGTTTACAGTTTTTATTCCTTTGTAATTGGGTAAAACTGCCTTTGTCTTTTGTAGCTCAGATTTCATGTGATAGTTAAGTGCTGTAATCTCTCTTACTCATAGTAATTTCATTGCAATTCTCATCTGTATCATCTGTCTCCNCCCCCGCTTTTTCCTTTCCTTCCTTGGTACATAATCTCATAGTCTCTGATGGTGGCTTTCCATTTTGTACACTCTCTCAGAAAATGTAATCACAAAGTTTATTCCCGTGTTTATATTAAATAAGATACATAATATGGCCAAACAAAATTCTAATCCCTGTGGCAATGTACTGAACACGTTTGCCAGCATGTAGCATAGCTAGCTCTCTTAGTCCTTCAGCCATTCTTCAAACCACATTGAGGGCTCAGTCGCCAGTGTCATGCTTCTTTGGGGCTGTATTTCTGGGAGGGGTTTTTCTCCCTGGCTTTGTGCCTGGCTGGTTCCAGACCAGGAGTGCCTGGCTGGTTCCAGACCAGGAGTGCTTGAGGTGGTGGTCTCCACTTCTGCGTTACAATGAACATACAGGCTCAGAACTGTCTTACCGTGGGGTTGGTTGGCTGGCTTGTTTATTTATTTTGTATGTGTTTATGAAGTTAGAAGTGCAGAGCTTTGTATCCGAAAGTTAAAAACTTCTGGTTCCTTTGGAGGGAGGTACAGCCCCCGAGGGCATTCTGGCTGACCTCACACTAAAAATGACTCTGAGCCTTGTGCTGTTTGCAGTTGCCCTCTTTGGGAAGTTGGTTTTCTTTAAGAAAAATCACCACTCAGTTATAAAAATATGTAAGTGATAAAAGAAAGTCTGTGATAAATAGGAGGAAGACTGTACTGGCTCCCCTGCTTGAGGATGCACAAGGTGCAGTGGTGTTGACCTGCTGTGCCCCTGGGAAGCTTGGAAGCTGAACTTTAGCCTCTCAAGAAAGAATAAGTGAAAATTAGCACTTTTTTTGAGTTTTTCAGTTAAATTAAATGGACCTCAGACAAACTTTAGCAGCATGAGGAATTACACCTGGCATTAAAGCTCGAAAATGTAATATTAAAATATTATTTTTCCAGCATTGTAGTTTTGCTTGCGGTAGTTAAAAAATGAAATTGCTGAGCTTGGGAAGGTGTTTGTTTACCACCTGGATTTAGAGTTATTAGAAATGTTAAATCAGCTGTAGCTCACTCTGCATCTGCATACAAAACAGCATTGCCCTGGTTTACTTAGTAAATTCCATTTGTGGCCTCATTCATACATTGTTAAACAACTGAAAGATTTATTTTTCTTGTAAAAGATGGAAAGTTCATTTTCTACTTTATATGAATAAAAATTTCTTGAAAGAACATGAGACTGTTTTGACATGGGGTAGATAAATTTTCAGTTTAAATCTGATGGATTTAAAAGAGAAAACCNCTGGGTTACTGACTCTTTCTGGATACATTCGTTGGATGTTTTTTCTTTTACTGCTTGTGTTTTTCCAGGTTGAAACGGATTTTCCTTTCTTCTT